>PVKU01003223.1:0-187909 GCA_004027475.1 Anoura caudifer
TAATTATTTGAGCATGAAGCCTCCTGGCCTTAAGGTCTCCCTCAATATACTTGCTCCTCCTGCTTCTGGGGTGATCAAGATTACCCATTAGTCACACTGGAGAAAAAAAACATGTTGTGCTATAATGTGCACAGAAGAAAAGGTGGGGACAACCTTTAGGCAATAAACAGGTTGATTATTTCTAGAGTCTGTGGACAGCTAACGTGAAAATCAGGAGGTGGTCACTTCCAGAGGAATCATTTCTCAATCTTTCAGCCTAATTATTAGTTTGCACAAGGGTGGAATCTGAGAATTTAAATAGAAGCAAATTAGAGATTTCTGAAGGCATTTATCTTCAGATGTTTTAAAGACACAAGTTCCAGGATTACAGAATTGAAAATGATGTAGAACTTACACGTGTTAGCCAGGAGAGAACACTGTCTGAGAGAACACGCTGTACTCTTTAGGGAGTACTGGAGAATGTAGAGATGGGGAAACACACATTTCTCTGACATCATTTTAGGCCTAGGAGGTTGTACCATCTTTCTTTAGGGCATTAAGAAACCGGATGTCTGTAAACACCTATTAAAGAGTGAATTCAGTATCTCAGAACTACTCTCACTGTCAGAGACAGGAGAGAAATATATTTTCACATGAACAAAACAATTTTCCCTACCTCCCTCTTCCTAAAAAGCTTTTCAAATGATAAATTGCAGTAAGGCTCTTCATTTGGTTCCTCTGGTTCTCTTGGCTGGGTGCTTAGGGGCTCAGGCTCTGTTCTCTGCAGTGTTGGTTGTCTGGATTTCCTTTTTTCTGAGAAAAGTCTTTCCTTCCTTGCTTTCTAGGTAAACCTGATAATTTTTCAGAAGACGGTGATCCTGGACTTAAATGGAGACCAGAATTATAATCCAGGAGGCAGCTAGCAAACAGAGTCTTAATTCAAATGAACTTAGGAATTAGTAACTGTCAAACTGGAGAAGAAAAACTGATGGGATACTGAAATACTCTACCTTTTCTGGATTTCTTGTTTTTCCTCTGGAAGAAACTCATCACCGCAACAAAGTAAGTAAAAGAGTAGAAAGATGGGGTGGGAGGAAAGGAGAGAAAATATCAAGACAAAGCATCAAGTCTTATGAATTATCTACAATACTCTGGACAGTAAGGAACCTGGGTATAGGGTTGTCATTTATAAAACTGCTCTAATCCCTACAGCCTTAAGAGTAAGGCAAAAGCAACTAAGGGGGTGGAAGTTATCTTTATGATTAACTTGTTATTGGCAGATATTTACTAGAAAAATTAACCCCATTTTGTGATCTACTTGGTGTCTAACCAATTTTTATAGTTGCTTAAACCCTTCAGATTAGATCCTACAAGTGAGAATTTAGATGTCATGGGTATGTGTTAAAAAATAGAGAAACTAAGTCAGTTGGTTACTCCAAGAAGTGTAGCTGCTGAACAATCACCAATTTACCATCAGTCCAACTATTTCAAAATTCCTAAATAACTCCCAGGGCAAGAGTCAGTTGCGAGTGGTTCTTTTTACTGTGAAAGTTACCTAATCCAGAAGTTGTAGAATTTCCTCTTGAAACCCTTATATAACACAGTATTGATAGACTAAATTAACACAGCAGAAAGCACACAGATTCCTGACAAGACTATCACCTTGTTAGTGCTTTTGAGGTAAGAGGAGGATTAATTCAGACCAGGTATGGGGATTAGTGAACCTCTGATCTAGCCTATGCTACAAAGCTTTGAGAAAGCTAACAAGTACAATCTAAAATCCTTCAAAACCAAATTTTACATAGCCCACACTAGGTCTTATCTATAATGGCTACTCTATTGCAATAATTCCCTATTAAGTAAGTATTATCAATAATCATAAAATAATCTTTTACATGACTAAAAATGACAAAAATTCTTAAAAGTAAAACCAAGGGCCTGGATGTTAACAAAACTGTCAAAGAAACTTGCCATGTGGTTGGTGGGAACATCATTAAAAAAATTAACCCCTTAAACAGATTAATAAGTAAAAGAATGTAAGTTTGCCAAGAGAGTTAGGATATGAGGCAAGAAATGGAAAGGTTCGCACCTGCAGTGTACAATTCTCTTTTCGTTTGAGGAACTCCACAAACCTGGCCACTACTCCCGGTGTGCTGATGACTTCATCAATGGGAGGATTAGGTTCTGGGTCCCCATAAGATAAAAAGAGAGAAGAAAAACAATCCTTTGATTTCAACACAAAGACTTTATAGCTCAAAATTACTTCATAATATCCCTCCCTCCATTTTAGCATCTCTTTAATGCTGGAAATCTAAAAAAAGGAAAAAACATCAAGTTGAATTTGGTCACTTTGACACTGTGGGAGCTTGAAAGATTTCACAATAAGGTAGGCCTTATACATGGAAATGATGGGCAGAACTCCTAAAAATTAAAATTATTACCTCTATTTTAGAAAATAGCAGGAAAACCATCCAAAGATAGCCACTGTTATTATTTTGGTACAATTCCTTCTAGCCCTTTTTCAGTGTATGGGTTTATTGTTCATCTTTTTTGTTTAGCATAAACTGTCTGTAGAAACTGGATTAGGGAAGCATTTGAGATCTTGCTTCCCAGCACATGTTGTCAGTTTGGCTCAAACTCTTACAAAAAATAAAAAATAAAAAAAATAAAAAAATAAAGAGAAAAAGAAAAAGAAAAAAAAGAAAGAATCGGGACTAGAGGATTTTCAGTGTGTTTGTAGAACTTATTTTTTGCAGCCATAGAGTTAGGTAGAAGCCAGAGCAAGAACTCACCAGGGATGACTTGCCAAATTAATCTTGTTTTCATTTATAATAACAGAGCATCTCATTAATTAAGTCAGTCAGTAGAAATTTGTTGGGTGAACAAATAGTTAATGACCTAACTAATTAGCATAACAATTTCAGCAAGAGATTTAACAAAATTTCTGATGACATTCATGTAGCAATGCATGAAAAATGGCAGCTGGACTATATAGTATCGCTAGGAATTCTCAGCCAAGTCAATAGCTTTATTGAAAGAGGTGATTCGATGTTAATTTGTAAAGAGCTCTAATGACATGCTCTTTGCCTTATTCAACCTTTTTACCAATCATTCAGATAGACACAACAAATAATTCTGATATTATAATAAAGTAGTTAATATGCTAGATTACAGAAACAACATACAGAAAGACCAATAATAAGCCAAAGTGGGCAATAAAGCAACAGGGGTAAAGCAAAACTCCACAACTGAATTTTTAAAAATTTAAAAACAAAAAATCCATATGACTTCACAGACAAAACTTAAAAAGAATTTGCAAAGAAAAGTGTTAGGAGAGTTTAGACTGCTGCAAATACAACAAAACATTACTATGCTATTACTACTGAAATAACTGATACTATCTTGGAATATATTACTGGCACGTAGAGTCTCAGGAAGGCAATCTCTCACCACTGACAGCAACAACACATGGGCAGTACTGTGTTCTAGTTACATATTTCTAAGAAAGGAGGCTGGCAAACTCTAATACATGTGGGGAAGTAGAAGAGTGGTGAAAGGCCCTAAAAAGTCACATTATGTGTGAAGCCCATTAGGCTCAGCATGTTGAAAAGAGACATCTTTAGAGGGGTGGGAAAAGTGTGCATAATAATGGCCTTCAAATATTCAACAATTTGCCATGCAAAAAAACAGTTTTTTTCTTTGTTGTTATGGTGGTAGATTTTCATTCCCGTTAACCTCAAGAAGAATATTAACTTATCACTAATAACTCCCAACAACTGTAACTTACTACTGGTGGGTCAGTTCTAAGTATTTACTATTGACATTGTAATATAGTTCAGAGTTCCAGAGTTCTTTTTACTTGCTTAGATGAGAACAGTATTACATTCCATTCTACACTAATTATATGAAAGGTAGTTACCCTGCCCACCAATAAATCCATAGTTAATTTCAGTGATAAACTGCTAACAAAATCAATAATCACTGCCCTTTCAAATGATATTTTTAAAGTTTCCTCTTAAAAAAGAGCAGAGTTTCTCAATATGAATGAACAGAAAACACTGCCTACTGTTCTTATCACTTTAAGGTCCTTTATAACATAGCTCAGAAATAAAAATGCTGCTGCTGACACTGGTAAGATCACGCAATTAAGTAAGGAAACCCAAAAGTTAGCTATGGCTCACAACGGTGTATCTGTTATGTGTCCTTATATTCTGTTGACAGACAAACTCTAAAGCAAGTTACCTGTGTTATGAACAACAGGCTACGAGAAAGTAATACATTGGAAATAAATATTAAACATAACATTCAGAACTCACCTTTTGAAAGCAGTTTTCTGAATTTCTGTGTTGCTGAAAGCTGTTGCTCTGGGCTATTAGAAAATATCATTTCAATCATGTCAGAAGTAATAACACCACCCTGGGATCACAAACAAAAAGTAAATATAAGGAAATTTTAACTTTAATTCAAAGAAAAACAAAGACAGTAAAAATTGTGGCCACCGTATTAAGTTAAAACATATTTATCTAGAAGAGTCATACAAAGAGACGGCAACTTCTACATGTAGAAATGTATGACATGATTAATAATGTGATGAAGCTAAACTCTTTGTCTATCATTAAAAAGCTCACAACAGCCCTGACTGGGTGGCTTGGTTGGTTGGAGCATCATCCTGTACACCAAAAGGTTGCAGGTTCAATCCCTGGTCAGGGCACATACGAAGATTATAGGTTTGCTGCAGTCAGGGTGTGTACAGGAGGCAACTGATTGATGTTTTCTCTCACATCGACGATTTCATTCTCATTCTCTCTCTCAAATTAATAATCATATCCTTGGGTAAGGAAACTTTTTTTACAAGTTCACAACATTAATAAAGTAGTAGGAGTAAATACTAAGACAAAGTGTTTATTATTCTTCCTCTCCTTGTTTATCAAAGGGCTACCTATTCCTTGTCATTCAGATTTAATGTTAAATTCTAAAAGAAGGCTTTTCATGACTTCCAAATCTAAAGGGTCCATTCCATCTCTATCCCATCCCTCCATTTTAATCCTGGGTCCATCCCTTTTCATTATCAGCTACACACACACACACACGCTTTTTATCCTCTTCACTTTATTAAAAGAAGAAACAAAACAAAAACATTTATATGGAAAATGCAGTGGAGGGGTGATAGGCAAAGGGGTGGAGTGGGTAAGCCTGGGAAGGGGAGCTGGCTACCCCCAATCTCTCCTACACAGGAGATCAGATGATTATATTTTTCTTAGTTACTTCCCAGGTTCCCCCAGTATACTATAAGCTCCTTGAAAGCCAAAGATCCTGTCTATCTTACCACTTTGTCCCTGAGAGCTGTACAGTAGATGCACATGTATTTACTGAATGAGTATAAAGCAGTCTTACATAAATCACAGGTTCTAGCCACTGCTAAATCCAACAGCTGACCCTTAAATTTATTTAAAATTTCTATTTTCTTTATTAAAATGTTTTAGTTTCTCACTTTTTTTCTTGCTTTATTAAAACTTTTCCATTTTCCGCTATAACCCATCCCCAGTATTAGTAGTTAACTCTCTTCTCAGGATTACTTTTCAATGAAGTCAAGTTTATATCATTTCATCAAGGGTTATAGTCAACAAGATGAACTGTGAAGAAAGCTGCACTGAGTTGAAAGCACCAGATGGTTGGTAAGCAATATCTAACACTTAAGAATCCCCATGGTGAGAATAAAGCATTCTGCTCTTAGGGGTCAGAAAAGTTAACTGCTCTGAAACTTAAAAGACAGACTCCTGAACAAAGGTATCTATATAATTCTATTATGAATATATTATGTGTATGTGTATCTATCTATGTCTCTCTCTATATGTGTGTGTGTATATATATATTTGTTTTCTTCTCTCTCATATCCCCTTATCATATAACACAATGTACTGACTTTACATTCATAGTATTTAAGTATCATTAAGTCTACCTCATAGTATTTAGGTTATAGGACATCAGGGTGAGGAGTAAACAACATCCGAGAACTTTACATCCTCTTCTGGGGAAAAGGCTAGTGCATTGTAAGTTGCATGCGGGGTAGTTATGTTATGTGGAGGTACAACTTTGTTCCTGTCTCTGAGTCTCAGCTTAGTTTAAGGAGTTGTGTATGTGGATGCCAAATTGACAAAGAGTAGACTAGGATGATTAATTTTATGTGTCAACTTACGTTATAATATCCAGCTGTTTGGACAAACGCCAGTCTAGATGTTGCTGTGAAAGTGTTTTTTATATGTGATTTAACATTTTAAATCAGTACACTTGGAGGAAAGTAGATTACCCTCCAAAATGTGGGTGGGCCTCATTCAATCAGTTGAGCAAAGACTGAGATATCCTAAAGAAGGAATTCAGCCTAAAAACTACAATCATTACCTGAATTGCTAGCCTGCTGTCTTGCCCTATGGATTTTGGACTTATCAACTCTAACAACTGCATGTGCTTAAAATTGATCAATCAATCAATCTCTTTCTCCTACTGATTGTTTCATCTGTAGAACCCCAATAGAATCCACAAAACACTTCATATTCATCTAACACCCACTTAAAAAAAAAGAACAGCTTGACTTTCTGAAAGGCCTGGAAGAATTCACCACAGAATAGTAGTGACTGCAGTGTCTATATCAATTTCAAATGTATTTTAAATTCCCTTAATTCCAAAAGAAAACTGGTCTATAAAAACTGCAGACCCATGAAGTGGAAAAAAAGAAAAATCTGCAATGGTATATAATATGCCACCATAAAAAAAGGAGGTGGAGGAAATTTATTTTCTCAAAAGAATAAGAATCTGTAACAGTGGTTGTCACCAGAGAAAGACAATGAGTGACTGAAGTAAATGAAGAGAGGTTTTCTTTTTTTGAAAACCATGTATATACATGTTCTATTAAAATACTATCAAATTCATTTTAATAAACTGAAAATATAGATAGGTGTGATCTATATAAAGCATAGTTTTTATCTGTTTTTGTAACCTCAAGACAATTACAAAATGGATTATAATAAAGAATTCCAACAGCTGTGCTATGGAACCAATTTTTAAAATCATAGAAACATATCCAATTTTGTAATTGAAATAAATAACCAATTGGGATTTCCTTAAACATACCCCTTGTTATTCAACTTTTAAGGAATAGTTTTATTATAATTATCTTTGTAAGTTTTAATAGTTAGATTAATCTTCATAACTTGGTTAACCCTATTTAATAGCATGTTATTTAAAATATAATAAACATTTAGTAAATCATGAGATTAAGTAGATAGCTTTTCAAAAATGAAATGCCAAGTACTTTTGGTAGCCATATCATCTTTTTTCAAAAACTTTTTGTTTTTGAAAAAAAGAGATCTAACCTTGTATTTTCATCAGAGAAACACTAAAGAGTTTTTTCATTATCTTACTTACTGGTGCCATTTCCATGTTATTAATCTGAGCTTCATGGAAGCCTCCATCTGACATAACTTCTTCTTCCGTTTCTTCTTCTGCTGTAGCAACATTTCTTCGCTTGAATAACTGAAAAATAAAAACTGTTACTTAAGTAATTCTAACATAAGGGAGTTCAAAAGCCAAACACTAGTCGCCCCACTTAAAAGGTAGTAAGGATGGAGCTTCTTGAAAATCGTTTTAAAATTCCAAAGTTTGTGCCACTTTCAACCTTTCCTGATGAGGAACTATTTCAAAATTCTCCACAGTCTTTATAATCTAATGCAATTAACTATCACTTGATGAGGTAAAACTGATCAAGAGGCCTCACACTGCATGACATATAAAAAAAGTAAGACTGGAAAATGGAGTTGGGGCATGCTTGGCCATTTTCCTCTTCCCTTTTTGTGAAGTAGGTAATAGGACAGTCTCACTATACACCAGGAGAAATAAGGATAAAAATGATACTAAGATGACTTCATACTTCTCTCCTAACTCTCAAAGATAGTATACTGAGAAGCTTCTTGACTTTCCCAACCTGTCCAGCAACCACTGGTAACAAATGACTTCTGCTTGAACACCACCTTTAAAGCACCCATTTATCTGTGTAGAAAAGGAGAACAGTCCTCTCCAAACACAGTCCATGAAGATGACTCCCATTACATCCTTAAGAGTCCTGTGCTATGCACTTATTCATCAAGCCGTAACAGAGTAATAATTTACCCTCTCCTCCTAAGTGACTATGATAACAGACAAAAATCCATAAAATAATGGGTTTCAGTCACTGAACAACAGGCAGTACAGGCAATGATGCTTCAGAAAAGAAGCATTAGTCCTATGATTGCTTCAGTTTACTGCCTGGACAGAATTTCTGGGCTGTAGCACAAGGAGGGTGAACCCTAACAGAGCCTGGAGGCCAAGACACCCAGAATCCACAACACAGAGTACTAAGAGGAGAAATCAACCTAGAGAGAACTCCAAAAATCTGCAGAAGGTCCTACTCGCTTAGTACTGATCATTGCAGCTATGTGAGGAAGAGGTCAAAAATGGGAAAGGAACCACTTTCGAGGAGTATACAGAACAATTTTGGAGGTCACAGAGATCAAATAATAGTTTATGTTTTGACCAGCTATAACAGAAAAAAACTTCTAATATATGGGTCATTGAGTAGAATACTCAGGAGGGCAGTAACTCATTAGTGATGCTAAATTACCACTAGATTAGATGCTGTTCTGGTCCAGCCCAATGAAATATAAAAGCAAACTGGTTCCAAGTAGTTTAACTATATCCAATGAGAATATCAGAATTATAAACAGTAAAAGATGACAGAATTATACTTATTAAAAAAATACATAAGAAACTCCAACACCAAATGAGGTAAAATTCACAGTGCTTGTCATTCAATTAATAACTACCAAGCATGCAAAAGAAGTAGAAAAAGACCACTCATGAGGAAGAAAAAAATCAATCACATCAATTAAATCACCTAGAAATGACAAACACAGTAAACTGAACAAGACATCAAAATACTTGTTATAACCCACAAATTTAAAAAATAAAGTAAAACCAAGACAAGGAGAACTCAAAAACATGAGAAAAAGAAAGCAAATCAAACACCTCGAGATGAAAGATACAATTTTTCAGATGAAAAATATGCTGGGTGGGATTAACAGCAGATTAGATATCATGGAAAAAAAGATTAGTGGATTTATGGACATTGCCATGGAAAAACTCCAAAATAAAAGAGATAGAAAAAGTCTGAGAAAATTTGTACAAAACTTAAATATATGCCTGTGGGACAAGAAATATATTTAAACAGACTTCACGATCGTAGATACACAGATGACGTATAAACTGTGAAAAGATGCACTCAACTTTAGTCATTAGAAAAATGCAAATTAAAATATTACTAGCATACTATTACACACACATTAGAATAGGTAAAATGAAAAAGACTGATCATACTAAATGCTGACAAAGATGTGGAAGAACGGAAACTCCCTCCACTCATTGCTAATGGGAAGGTCAAATAGTACAGCCTATTTTGGTAAATAGTTGATAGCTTCCTAACTATACAAATACTAAACAACCCAGCCATTCTGTTCCTAGATATTTATCCCAGAGAAAAGAAATTATGTGTCCACAGGAGTTACCTATGAATGTTCACAGCAGCTTTATTTGCAATCACCAAAACCCAGAAACAATCCAAAACACTATCAACAGGTTGTGAATGGGTAAACCAATTGTAGTTTATCCATATGGCAGAATACTACTCAGCAAGAAAATGAAATGAACTACCGATACATGCAAGAGCATAAGTAAAGCTTAAAATGATTAAGCTGACTAAAAGACAGGCAAAAAGTAACATATATTGTATGATTCCGTTTATGCAAACTAATCAATGGTGACCGAACACAGATTATAAATCGCTTGGAGATAGGAAAGAGGTGGGGAAAAGGCACTACACAAAGGTGTACCAGAAAGTTTTGGGAAAGATAAACAGGTTCACTATCTTAATTATAGCGGTAGTTTCACAAAATATATCAAAACCTCAAACTGTACACTTTATTAATTGTCACCTACACAGCCACAAGTGATTTTTTTTTAAGACAGAAGAGAGTAATAGCTGAAATAAATTGGAATATGCTAAATACTTTAAGGTCCTAGTAACATTAAAACACCATCACACTCCAATGGTCCCTCTGGAAGATGCTAAGGAACCAACTCTTTATTTTGAAAACAAAGGGAAAGACTCAAGTATTTCTCTTTCCTACATGATTAGTAATTCAGGAAAACCAAAAACTTATTGAGGAAAAGCTCTTCTTTAGACTGAGTTATCAGCCAATAAAAAAAGCAGAAGGAGTAATAGAATAATCACTGCAATGGTCATTTTATGATCAAGTAATGTATCTAGACCCGCCATCAAACACTGCTAAAAGCCTGAGGTGAAAAACTGGTGCATATCAATTAGATGGCTTGATATTAAGGAACTGTTAACTTTTTAAAGTACAGTAACTACTCTAGTGTAAGTTTGAGTCTATTTTTTAGAGATACTTATTGAAGTATTTATAAATGAAATAATTTTCTATCTGGGATTTGCTTCAAAGTAATCCAGGGCATTATTTTACTCCTGTCTGAAGGGCACCGATTAACATCGCTTGTAGTGCAGGTCTTGCACTGATGATGAATTCTTTCAGTTTTTGTATGCCTGAAATGCATCTTTATTTTGTCATTGTTTTAAAAATATATTTTTGCCAGGTACAGAATTCAAAGTTAATAGTTTCTTTCTTTGAGTACTTTACAAATGTTTTTCCAATGTCTTCTGGTTTGTATTATATGTTGCCATTGACAAATTTGACATCTTTATCTTTGTTCTGCTATAACATGTCTGTTTTCTCTGGGTGTTTTTAAGACTTTCTCTTCACAACTGGTATTGAGTAGTTTGGTTATAATGTATCATGGCGTAGTTTTCTTCATGTTTTTGTGTCTAGGATTGAGTTTCCAGGATCAGTGGGTTTAGAGTTTTCAATAATTATAAAAAGGTTTTAGTCCTTATTTCTTTCAGTAACTTTTTTCTCTTCCACACACTCTCTCCTTCAGGTACCTCCAATTGTCTATGTATGAGGTTTCTTATAAAGTTGTCCCATAGCTCAGCGGTCCCCAACCTTTTTTGCACCATGGACCGGTTTTGTGGAGGACCATTTTTCCATGGGGAGGGGAGGGAAAGGCTTTGTTATAGCCTGCCACCAGATGCAGCTTGTCATTTGTTATTCACTGATAGGGTTTTGATGAGTTTCCAAGTAACTGATTTATTATGGTCTCTGTGCAGTCAAACCTCTCTGCTATTTGCAGCCACTCACCAAGTGCTGGCATCACTGCCTCAGCTCCACCTCAGGTCAGGCACTAGAATCTCATAAGGAGCACGCAACCTAGATCTCTCTCATAGGCAGTTCGCAGTAGGGTTGGCGCTCCTATGAGAATCTAATGCTGCCCCTGATATGACAGGAGGCAGAGCTCAGGCAGTAATGTGAGCGATGGGGAGCAGCTGTAAATACAGATGAAGTTTCCCTGCCCGCTGCTCACCTCCTGCTGTGTGGCCCTGTTCCTAACAGGCTACATACTGGAAGTGGTCCGTGGCCAGAGGGGTGGGGACCCTGCCATAGCTCAGTGATGTCTTCTTTTCCATGCATGTGTACACATGTGTATATTCTTTCACCTTTTTAAAAATCCTTATCCAATAATATATTTGTTTATTTCAGGGTAAGGGAGGAAAGAGGAACATCAATTGGTTGCCTTCCATATTCACTCCAATTAGGGATTGCACTGTAACATTTTCGTGTACAGGATGATGCTTCAACCAGCTGAGCCACTCAGCAAGGGCTTTCACCTCTGTTTTTAATTTTGGATATCCCTTTGGACAGAATATCCTCCTATCCCTTGAAGTTAATTAATGTTTTCTTCTGCAATTTCTAATTTGACATTGATCCTATCTATGTACTTTTCTTCTCAGACATGTGGTTTTCATTTCTAGAAGTTCAATTTGAGTCTTTTGTGCATCTTCCATGTCTCTACTTAACTTCTGAATATATGAATACAGTTTCAATACTGCTTTAATGTCAATTCTCTAATTCTGTGTCAGTTTCAACTGATTGTTCTCCTCATTAATGGCCCTATTCTGCTTCTTTGTGTACCTGGTAATCTTTACGCCTGACATAATCAACTTGACTTTGTTAAATACTGGATATTTTTGTATTCTTGCTGGCCAGTTATTCTGGTATGCAGCTAAGTTATAAAGAAACAGCTTGATCCTCTTGGATCTTGCTTTTATGATGTGTTAGGTAGTTGTAGAGCAGAACTAAGCCTATGGCTAATTAATCTCCACTAATGAGGCAAGACTCTCCTGAATACCCTACATACTGCCCCATGAATTATGAGTTTTCCCAGCCTGGCGAGGGGCACAGGCCACTATTCTCAGCCCTGTGTAAGTACAAAACAGTATTCCCTCTAATCCTTTTGGATAATGTTTTCTCTAGCCTTGGGTAGTTTCCTCAGACACATGGACTGATCAGAACTCTGCTGAAAATTCAAGGAAACCTTTTGAAGAGCTCAGGCTTCCCCCCATACATACAGGTCTCTCCTTTCTGGTATTTCACTCTATGAACTCTATTAACCTTGGTCTCCCTGGACTCTCAGCTCTGTCTTCTCAACTCAGGGAGGCTTACTTACAACATAGTTCCCTCTCCCTGTGTTGCAACTTGAAAACTCTGGCAATAAGCTGAGGTTGTGATAGGGTTCACCTCATTATCCATCTCTAGAGATTATTTCCTTCACTGCTTGATATCTGGCATCTTAAACAGTTGTTTAATGTACTTTATCTATTATTCTTGGTTGTTTCAGATGGGAAGATAAATCTGGGCTCTGCTACTCCACTCTGGCAAGAAGTGGAAGTCCTTACAGTACCCTTTCTTATACTCAAAAATACCTTACTTTTGGCTAATGGGAGCCTATTCAAGCTACCTTGTGAGTCTTTTCAACACAATTTCAGTGGTCTTCAATCACTTCTTTATGTTATTAAAAATTACAGGTTCACCTTGAACACTCCCTATCTTTAATCAAGAATCAGCTATTTTTCCAAGGAGACTTATTCCTGTGAAAGGAAGATTCTAATGACCACAATCTCACGGTGCTAGGGGTACTCACTTCACTTCAAGGTATTTCACTATTTCTAGGCCTTTTCAGACCCAATTCAAATTTATGTAACTTCTTTGCTTTTGTATTCCCATTATATTTCTTAATCTAAAATATCCAGGTTCCTACATTAACAAATACTTAATTTGCTATATCCAAGTAACTATCAATCTTATTATTACTAAAACCAGTTGAGGGTTTGTTAATACTGCTTTTTACCCTTAAGATATATTCCAATAGAGAGAACTAATTGCGCTCCCATATTTTAAATATACTAAAACAATTCCTCTCTGTATGGTTTAACCACAAGCATGACATATAGGGCCATTTAATTCCTTGTTTATTTTTAAGAATCTCTTTCCTCATTTTGATTTAATTTATTTTACCATTAGTTAAAACATTTACATTACTCCAAATCAAACTTAATCACTAAAAGTACATCTATTGGCTTGCAAAATTTATATCCACAGTCAGTGCTTTTAATATGGTATGGCAGGATCTTTAATTACTATAGGTCATGATATATACAACAGCTGATAACAAGTGGAATTTGAAATTAAAAACAGTATCATTTACATCACAAGTATCAACACAAGAAAAGAGATGAGAAATTCCCAACAAAGGTTAAGTTCTAAGACCACGGCTATACAGCAAGCCCACAAGATAAACAACACTGACTAGAGCACAAGGACAGAAAATGTAGGGTAGAGGTCTTAGGATGGGGAGGTGGGGAGGGACTGTAACTGATAAATTATCTGAGAAATTTTGCCAAGTAGAAAATGAGACAAAAATAATTTAAGAGAGCTGTAGGAGAGAATGAGAAAGCAGCCAGGATGTCAAAGAAAGCTACTCATGTTAAAAAAAAAAAAAAGACAAATTAAGTCCAGGAAAAACAAAGTATAAGAAAGAAAATGTAATCACAGGATACTATTCAGCTCAGCAATACTTAGATATTGTAATGTAACTATACTATAAGGATGGATGTAAGGGAAAGAGTAGTATAAGAGCTTAAATCTTCACCTCTCACAACAGGACATCAGTGAAAAATATTTTAAGTTGATAAATAAAGATATGTAGTAACATACACATATTACTTAGAAATTTAGCAGTATAAGCCACAATGAACAGCTAAGAGGGTAGAAAAAGTAGTTTACTTTGGATGAGAACACCGCTGGTTTGGTTGCAAATATTTTAGCACTATTTAACTTTTCTAGCTATGTACCTATTACTCAGGAAAAAAAAAATAGGTTTGAAAAAGAAAAACACTACCAAAACACTCACGACTTGTATCTTTATTAGGTATACCTGATTTACATGTTGCTCAACCTTGTCAACCAAGCTAATCAATGGGAAAAGTTGTCTCTCCACAGGTTTATCACTTGCTCACTTCACAAGGCAGTTCTTGTAACTAAAAACAATAAATAAGTCTCCATTCTTCATCACTGTCATTTTTACAATGTCAAAACAACACTATGTTACCTACTCAGACTGAGTTAACAAGCATCTGTTTAATGCAAAATATTTTAATAGTGAATGTAAAGTGTTCATCTTTTCGAATGTGTAAAATTATAGACGCTGGCTCAATCGGAGTATCAACTGGTAAAATTTTTTTTGTCAAAAAATAAAATAAATTTTAGTTTGGTCTGTCAGTGTCAAACAAAGAGCATTTATACAGTGCTGCCTAGATAACAGATAGTAATTGCTTGTGTGCTAATAGGATAATCCTAAAAGGAACAGCTACTTTATACACACACAGGCGCGCGCGCGCGCACACACACACACAAAATTAGCAGCATCAATTCCTGTACTAGACTCAAATATAGCTGTTCAGCTGGCCCAAAAGCCTGTGACTCTCCCAGATAGATGACAAAGCAACTGTAGAAAGATAAACGGTACTTAAATGAATCTATTTTATTGATGTTCGCTTTTTTTTACAAACTAGGCATGAAACAAGTACTGTTATGATATTAAGAAGGCTGATTAGTATTATCAGTTCCCCCTACATAAGCTGGCACATATGAAATGACAAAATTAGGATTTTAAGTAGAGCAATATTCCAGAAACTTATCACAGAAACATTAAAGCCTAAGCATACTTTTAGATCTCACACAATGAAGATGATGACAGAGTTTCAACTATAAATGTTTTTAGTCAAATATATGGGGCCATACTTGCCATTTATACATTAAGAATATAAAGCATTTTGCCCTGGCTGGTGTGGCTCAGTGGATTGAGAGCCGGACTGAGAACTAAAGGGTCACCGGCTCCATTCCCAGTCAGGGCACGTGCATGGAATGCAGGCCAGGTCCCCAGTAGGGGGCGATCGAGGGACAACCACACACTGATGTTTCTCTCCCTCTCTTTGTCCTTCACTTCCCCTCTCTAAAAAGAAATAAAATCTTTTTAAATTATATTTTATTGATTATGCTATTACAGTTGTCCCATTTCTCCCCCTTCACTCCCCTCCGCCCTTCACACCCCCTCCCATCCACATTCCCCCCTTTAGTTCATGTCCATGTGTCATAAGTTCTTTAGCTTCTACTTTTCCCACACTATTCTTGGCCCTCCCCCTATTTTCTACCCACCATCAATGCTACTTATTCTCTGTACCCTTCCCCCCTACTCTCCTCCTCCCACTCCTCTGTTGCAAACCCTCCATGTGATCTCCCTTTCTGTGTTTCTGCTCCTGTTCTAGGTGATTGCTTAGTTTGCTTTTGTTTTAGGTGTGGTTGTTAATATCTGAGTTTGCTGTCTTTTTACTGTCTTATTTTTTTATCTTCTTTTTCTTAGATAAATTCCTTTAACATTTCATATAATAAGGGCTTGGTGATGATGAACTCCTTGAACTTGACCTTATCTGAGAAGCACTTTATCTTCCCTTCCATTCTAAATGACAGCTTCGCTGGATAGAGCAATCTTGGATGCAGGTCCTTGACTTCCATGACTTGGAATACTTCTTTCCAGCCCCTTCTTGCCTGGAAGGTCTCCTTTGAGAAATCAGTTGACAGTCTGATGGGAACTCCTTTGTAGGTAAACTGTCTCCTTATCCCTTGCTGCTTCTAGAATTCTCTCCTTCATTTTAATCTTGGCTAATGGAATTATGATGTGCCTTGGTGTGTTCCTGCTTGGGTCTAACTTCTTTGGGACTCTCTGGCTTCCTGGACTTCCTGGAAGTCTATTTCCTTTGCCAGATTGGGGAAGTTCTCCTTTATTATTTGTTCAAATAAGTTTTCCACTTGTTGCTCTTCCTCTTCCCCTTCTGTCACCCCTATAATTCAGATGTTGGGATGTTTAAAGATGTCCTGGAGGTTTCTAAGCCTCTCCTCATTTTTGAATTCTTGTTTCTTCCTTCTTTTCTGTTTGGTTGTTTCTTTCTTCCTTCTGGTCCTCTCCACTGATTCGAGCCCCAGTTTTCCTCCCATCACTATTGGTTCCCTGTGCGTTTTTCTTCATTTCACTTATTGTAGCCTCCATTTTTTCATCTAATTTGCGACCAAAATCAACCAATTCTGTGAGCTTCCTAATCACCAGAGCTTTGAACTATGCTTCTGATTGGTTGGCTACCAGTGCTATGAGCTCTGCATCTGATAGGTTGACCACCTCCTGGACGCTCAGATGAATTAGCTCTGGGGCCCCGGTCTATTCTCACTTTTGTGCCATCCTTGGTTTTGTTTTTTTTGTTTTTGTCTCGAAATAAATAAAATCTTAAAAAAAAAAAAGGAATATAAAGCATTTTGCCATCAGGCAGGCAAGTAAACATGAAAAACCTATTTAAAATGCAAACTGTTTATGTCAGAATGACATCACTACATCTTCAAATGGCTTTATGCCATATATGATGTGTAGGCTGGTGGTTATATTAGATCTATACCTGTTCTCACATACATATATACATACACATATTCACATTTACATATGTGAATATAAGTATGTCACAATGCTGCTGTGATTTCTGAAATTTACCCCAAATACAGAAGCTAATCCAAAGAAAAGATTCCACTTTAAATAAGACACAGAGATTTTTTAATTCTAAAAAAACTGCAAGAAACCAAGAGAAACCCATCGTTTTATTAGTAAGTGGTTATTTCAAAGATGGGAAAGCAGAATGCAAGAACTCAAACTTAATTTGCTGTGCTTAATATAAACTGTTACTATATAAAAAACTGTTCTGCCTGCCTCCTGCAAATAACAGTAGAAATAGTGTTTGATTTCAACATCTATAGCCCAACTAAACACTGAGGTTGTAATGTACTCTTGGACTTCAACTATCTGGAATATTTAATGCAGTGTCACTCAAAAGCACTGTACACAGAGTGGGGCAACAGTAGGTTTGCAGCTGTTCCAATTGTTCCTATGGAAAATAATACAATAAGCAATAAATAACACAAGAATAAAGTTTCATGAACTCACAACTGTAAACCTACTTTTGTCCTACACCTTGTATGTTGAGAACAGCTCACTACAACTGCAAAATATTTACGACAGATTACCTTACTTCTCAGGTATGAAGGGTTCTGTCTGACTCATTTGCCTTTTATGAAGCTTTTGTAGTGTGAGGGGTCAAATGATTCTTCCTACCTCAAAAGTCTCTCCTTACCCAACCCCCCACCAAAAGTCACCTAAGTATGTCTCTAAAATTTCTTTGCCAAAAGTGATGGACTAAGTATTTTCAGAGGAAGGTAAAGTGAGGGTGAGTCTCAGATACTCCTGGAAATGTTCTCAGGTTAAAATGGTATTTTAAAATAAGGTCCTACCAAACACCATCATTGGAAAACTTGAAAGAACTCAGTCACACTTTGGGAAAGTTTGCTAACATTTTTGGATGATGAAAATGCTTACTTTGGAGAAGTATTTTATATCCATTTTAATGTGCGTTGGGACAAAAATGATGTAGACTTAATTACGAATGGAAGTCGCACAACTGTCATCCACACTAACAAGACGGACAGTTTCTAAGTGTCCCAATTATACTTTCAACATTTCTGTAAAGGCCACTTACGAAGAATTTCAGAGGATTTTACGAGGTGTGGGATAAAGAGATTAATGAAATTTTCTCTTCCATCCTGAAGAGCTACAGGATTACTGGAAATACACATATGACTGGAAAACATTTCAAGAGAATTTATTATTATGAACAAGGATATTGTATTTCACATCCCACCATATTAATATTTTGGAAGGTTTTAAACCAACTGACCTTAGAGAAAAAGAAAGTTCCTTGCATTTCTTACAGGAAATGATAGAATTCAAGTAAAAGGCATAAAGAACATGAAAATAACCTTTTGCTGTCCTGAAAGACATATACCTTGAGGTTTCACTTTAAAATATTACATAATAAAGAAACGTAGAGACAGACATAAGGTAAATTGTTGATAATTACTCATCCTAGAGGATGGTTTTTTGAAGTTAACTATTTGTTCTTTATTTTTGTATGTATTTACAAAGTTTCAAATTAAAGTTTACAATGAAGGGCAATGTTTTCTTGGCCACTTGAGAATTCCTTAACAAATGCACATAAAATCTTAAGGAAGTCGCAACTTTAGGAAAATAAAATACACTAAAACAAATAGGCTGAAGTTAAACAGTGGTTATAGTGGGGAAATGGGAACTGGAGAGATTTCTTCATTCTTGTATTCCACTTTTCATCATATCCTTTCCCCCACCCGCAAAACATGTTGGTTTTATGGTGTCTTGTGGAATATATGTGTGTGTAAGCACTGTTAAAAATTAAAATAAAAGAAGGTGGTTTCAGGCTTAAAATGGAACATTAAAGTTCTTTAAAAGGAATTAAATAGTAAAGGACTCACCTGCTCTTCTCTTTTCTGCTTACGCAACTGTAGTCCTTCTTCTTCCCTCCTCCTGCGCATCTCATCAGGATTCAGGGACTTATTTTTGTAACTTTTTAGGCGAAAGTTCTCTTTCCCTGGGGTAGTCATCTTTTCTACAAAAATAAGAAAGGAAAGAAACAGATGAGCTGAGCTACTGTAAAGAGTTCTGTTGTTCTAAAGGCTCAGCCTTTTACATGCATACATGCTGAGGTCCACCCCACAGGGACACCAGAAATGATTCTTAACAGCTTTATTAAAGTATACAATTCACTGGCTTTTTAGTATGTTCACAGCTATGTGCAACTATCATCCCAGTCAATTTTTAAATATAGTCTCATCACTTCAAAAAGTGTGCCATTTAACTACCATTTCTATTCTGCACACTTCACATGTGATCTTTTGTGCCTGACTTCTTTCACTTAGCATATTATTTTCAAGGTTCATCCATGTTGCAGCATGTATCAGTACTTTATTCCTTTTTATGGCTGAATAATATCGCACTGTATGAATATACCCCATTATATTTATCTGCTTATCAGGTGATGGACATTTGGGTTCTTTCTGCTTTTTCACTTTCATAAATGACACTTCTATAATTATTTGTGGACACATTTTTGCACAGACATATGTTTTCATTCCTCTTGGGTATATACACCTAGGAATGGAATTGTTGCCAAATTATTTTTCAAAAGTGGCTGCACCATTTTATATTCCCACCAGCAATATATAAGATTTGACAATTTCTCCGCATCCTTGCCAACGTTGGCTTCCCAGCCATCCTAGTGGGCTAGATGTCTCTTCACCTGTTTATTTCCCTACAGTATATCCTCCATTAAAAAAAAATCTCCTCAAATTCTTTGTGGATGAGAAGCAGGGGCAGGACCAGAAAAAAAATTCTTTGATCATTTTTAAATTGGGTTGTCTTTTTTATCACTGTGTTCTAAGAGGTCTTTATATATTCTAAACAAATCTTTATAAGATATGACTTTTTAATATTTTCTTCCATTCTACTGGTTGTCTTTCTCATTTTCTTGATGGAGCCTTTGAAGATTTTAAGTTTCATGAAGTCTAAATTAACCTATTTTTTTTCTTTTGTTGCTCATACCTTTTAGTTATAATTAGGGATTCTTTACCCTAAGTTTTCTTCCAAGAGTTTTAAAGTTTTAGCTCTTACATGTATATCTGTTGATCCATTTTGAGTTACTTTCTCTATATGACATGAGGTAAGGGCCCTAGTTCATTCTTTTGTATATGGCTACCCAGCTGTTTTAGCATCATTTGCTGAAAAGACTAGTCTCTATCTAATGATCTTAACACTTGTTGAAAATCAGCTGACCATAAAGAGTTTGATTTCTCAACTCTCAATTCTACTCCACTGATCTGCATGTATGTCGCTGTGCCAATTTCACAGTCTTGATTACCATTTTTGAAATAAGTTTTGAAATCACGAAGGATAACTCCTATTTTATTCTTTTCAAAATGTACTGGTTCTTCTGGATACTTTATAATTCCATATGAATTTTAGAATCAGTTTGTCAATTTCTACAAAGAAGTCAGCTAGAATTCTGATATGGACTACACTGAATCTATAGATGAATTTGGGGGACTATCATCGCCTTAATGTTAAATCTACCAACCCACAAATATGGGATGTTTCCTGTTTACTTAGATCTTTTAAATTTCTCTCAACAATGTTTTGTAATTTTCAGAGTTTCACATTTCTTATTTATTCCTAGGCATTTTAACTTTTTGATGCTATTGTAAATGGAATTTTCTCCCTTGATTTTCGCTTCTGAATTGTTCATAACAAGTCTATACAAATACACTTGATTTTTGTATATTGATTTTGTAGCCTGTAACATTGCTCAATTTGCTTATAAGCTCTAATACTTTTCTGGTGGAATCCTTAGGATTCTCCACATATAAGCTCATATCACCTGCCAGAAATAGTTTTGTTTCTTTCCAATATTTATGCCTATGTCTTTTTCTTGCATAATTACCACATTTAGAGTCACCAGTACAATGTCAAATAGAGGTGAAGACAACAGACAATCTTGGCTTAATCCTAATCTTAGTGGTGCTCAAGTCTTTTACCATCCAAAGTACCTTTGGATTTTTCATAGACGTCCTTTATTATGTTGAGAAAGCTCCCTTCTGTTCCAAGTTTTATTTTTTTTCTAAAGATTTATTTTTAGTGAGAGAGGAAGGGAAAGAGAGGGAGAGGGAGAGAAACATCAATGTGTGGTTGTCTCACTTGCGCCCCACTGGGGACATGGACCGCAACCCAGGCATTTGCCCTGACTGGGAATCAAACTGGCAACCCTTTGACTCACAGGGCCATGCTCAATCCACTGAGCTACACCAGCCAGGACCTGTTCCTAGTTTTTTAAGCGATTTTATAATTTCTGCATCTATTGCAATGACAATGTGACCTTGGTTTTTTTATTTTATTGATACAATACATTAAGTGGCTGGTGAACTTTACACCAACCTTGCATTTCTGGGATAAATAGCATCTGGTAATGGTGTTTTAATTTTTATATGCTGTTGAATTTAGTTTGTTACTATTTTGTCCACGATTTTATGTTCATATTCACAAGAAATATTGGTCTATAGTTTTCCTGTGATGTCTTTGATTTAGACTAATACTAGCTTCATAAATTCGGAAGAGTTCCCTTCTCAATTTTTGCAAAGAGTTTGTGAATAGTATTAATTCTTCTTTAAATGTTTAATAGAATTCTGCAGTGAAGTCATATGGGCCTGGACAGCTCTTTGACGGCCATTTTGTGATTAATTTGCCCTGCCTGGTTTCAGAAGCTGTAATTCCTGATGGCTAAAGGCTGAGTAAAGGACCTTGGGACCATAAGCCACTTAGGAGACAAAGCTTATCTTCCTTGTAGGGGCACCACCTCTGCCCCCTTTCTCTTCACCCTGCTTGGCCCTGGGTGGATGACTGGTTAGCCAATGACAGGTAAGATTCCTCAAAAGACGGATGACCCAAGACAGGCAGAGTTGCGAGGGGGCCCTCAGGGAAGGACTTGGGGAGCTACAGAAAAAGGGGATGATGGACTCTCGCCCCTCAGCTTTGACATAGCCTGAGTCCTCATTCTGTCTGCAATAAGTCTCCTAATCTCTTGGCTGCCTTACTTCCCCTGCCTGACTTAAGCCTGAAACAATGCTGGAGGTGGGTGCAGCTCTATGCTGGAAAGGGCAGGTTCCCTAGGGCAATCAGGCCTGAGAAAGAATGCATAAAATCCTATGAAACCTACTTTGCTAATACCCTCAAATTTAAATGATAAGGATCCAAGCATGAAGTGAGTTTGTTCCCCAAAGTTTTATGGCCCTTTAACTATCTGACCCTGACTCAGAATAAGCCATCAGAGTTCTCTGAATATTATCTACTGTTTAAACATTTCTGTCTGACAATGACTGATGAGCTTTACATATATACCCTGTATTCCTGTGCAAAATGAACCCAACAAAATCCTCTCAAGGCAAGAGTCCAGGTGCTCTCCTCTTGAGAGAGTGGCTGAGGTGCTCCAAGGCTTTTCTCCCCTTGAGAGAGAAGCCGCGCTATCCCTTTTCCTCCACAGGCCTTGGTAGTCCATGTGAATTTGTCTCATCTCATCCATAATGCTGCGGACCCCAGGAGCCGATCCGGGACAAATTTCTTCACCTGTCTATTCAGGTCTAATCAGATTATCTATTTCTTAAGCCAGTTTTTGTAGTTTTTATGTTCCTAAAAAACTGTCCATTTTATCTAAGCTAAGTTATGGTATACAGTTGTTCAAAGTATTCCCTTATTTATAATCCTTTTAACTTTTGTAAGGTCAGTAGTAATGTCTGCCTACTTCTGATTCTAGTAATGTGAGTCTATCTAAAGTTTTACCAATTTTGCTGACCTTTTCAAAGTATAGTGGTTCCTCGGTACTCCTCATTAATTCATTATGGAACTCGAGACCAGCACCAAAACTGAGGAATACCGATCAATGAGGCATTTTCTCTTGCACAGCAGCGTCATGATTCAACAAGTTCTAGCAAGTGTGATGAGTCCTGAGCAAGTCCCAAGTGCCGAAACATTTTTTTCTCGTCAAATTGTGACAAATGCAGGTTTTGATGAGTTCTGAAGCCAACAAGTACCGAGGTAGGATTGTACCAGTTTTTGGTTTTCTGAATCTTCTCTATGGCTTTTCAATTCTCTAGTTCACTATTTTCTATGGTAATCTTTATTGTATCCTTCTTTCTGCTTGCTTTAAATTTACTGTGCTCTTCTTTTTCTAGTGACTTAAGGTGGAAGGTTAGGTTACTGGTTCAAGATCTATTTTTTAATTGATTCTAGAGAGAAACAGGAAGGGGGAAGAGGGAGTGAGGGAGGGAGAGAAAGAGATCAATGTGTTGTTCCATCTATTAATGCATTCACTGGTTGCTTCTGGTATGTGCACTGGTCAGAGATCACACTCAAAACCCTGGCGTATTGGGACAACACTCCAATCAACTGAGCAACCCAGACAGGGCCCTTCTTCTCTCTTAATACAGGAATTTATTGATGGGAGTTCCCTCTAAGCACTGCTTTAACTGTATCCCATAAGTTGTTTTAGGTGGTAGCTTTATTTTCATTTATCTCAAAGTATTTTCTGATTTTCCTTTTGATTTCTTCTCCATCCCACTAGTTATTCAGAAACACATACTTTAATTTTCACATATTTGTGATTTGCCCAAATTTTGTTTTCTAATTTCTTTACATTGTGATCAGAGAGCATCCTTTGTTATTATTTTAATCCTTTTAACTGTATTTGGGTTTGATTTGTGGCCTAGCACACGCTCTATCCTGGAAAATGTCCCATGTGCACTTAACAATGTATGGGGTGGGCAAACAATGGTTAACAGATGTCAGCATGTGAGTTTATTTTTCTTATTAATTACTGAATTATTTATCTGTATTACAACTGTAAACCTACTTTTGCCCACCCCTGTATATTCCCCTGTTGCTGCTAGTGTGGTCTATAGATGCCTGCTGGGTCTATCTGGTTTACACTGCTGTTTCCATGTGACTGTTTATTTTGTCCATTTATTGAAACTGGAATACTGATATTTCCCAACCATTACTGTTGAAATATCTATTTATCCTTTCATTTGCCAGTTTTTGCTTCATGTATTTTGGTGCCATTATTAGATACATATATACAACTTGTCTATCTTTCCAGTGAGTGACCCCCTCATCATTATAAAATGTCCCTCTTTATCTCTAGTGATATTTTTGTTTTCATCTATTTTCTCTGACATTAGTATAGCCACTCCAGCTTTCCTGTTTGTTTGCATATTTAGTTTTCAATTCTTATATTTTAAATATATTATCTTTAAACTTAAAATGTTTCTTGTACAGAGCATATATATAGTTGGACACAGTCTAACAATCTCTGCTTTCAATTTTTTTAAAGGTTTTATTTATTTAATTTTAGACAGAGGAAAAGGGAGGGAGAAAAACATCAATGTGGAGTTTCCTCTTGTGCACCCCCTACTGGGAACCCCGCCTTGCAACCCAGGCATGTGCCCCAACTAGAAACTGAACCAGTGACTCTTTGGTTCACAGGCTGGCACTCTGAGCTACATCAGCCAGGGCTCTGCTTTTTAAAATTAGATTGTTTAATCAACTCATTTAATGTTATTATTGATATAGGTGGATTTGACAGCTTTTTCATTTTTTGTTTTCATGTGCCTCATTTTTTTCCCCTTTAGTACTCACTCACTGCTTTCTTTCACATTTAATAAATATTTTCAAATGAAGCACTTTAATTTCCCTAGTGACTTTTTCACTATATATTTTGTTTTGGTCACTACTGGAAGCTCTAGGGCAGCAACTTTCAACCAGTAATGCCACGGCCCACTGGTGGGCCGCAAGAATTTTTTAACACATGCAATACATGACTATAGTCAGGGACACTGAACTTTTTTTCCCCTTAGATTGTCCAATTAAAAAATGACAAGGGCCAACACAACAATAACCGCCCAGTGTGTATGAGTAAAAATTATACCCATTTTCGTCAGATCGGCAACAATAGTATATGTATTGATGTTCTAAAAATTTTAGTAATAACTTTAGGTATGCCATGAGATGAAAAAGGTTGAAAATTACTGCCTTAGGGTTGACCACATACACTTTACCAGAATCAGCTTCAGACTGACACTACCTTATGCTGGTGAGATATAGAAATATTAAGCTATATCATTCTATTCCTTTTATGGTATTGATGTTATACATATTAAACTTGTAACAAACCCAAATATACAATTATAATTATTTATCATCTGTAGTCATTTCCTTAGCTTAATACAGCTCTGCTCTCAATTTTTCTGTGCTGTTACTGAGAGACATATAGTAATACATTACATTTTCGTATACTATAGACCCAAAGGTACATTATAAACTACTTTACACAATTTCTTTTTAAATGTTTATCTTTTTAAGAATATTTTATTGATTGTGCTGTCACATTTGTCCCAATTTTTTTCTCCCCTTTATGTCCTCCGCTCAGGTCTCCCATTCCCTCCAGCATTCCCCATCCTTAGTCCATGTCCATGGGTTGTACATGTAAGTTCCTTGGCTTCTCCATTTCCTATACTAAACCTCCCCCTTTTCTGTACCTACCAATTATGCTTCTGATCCCCTGTATCTTCCCCCCATTCTCCCTCTTTCCCCTCCCCACTGATAACACTCCATGTGATGACCTCCATTTCTGTGATTCTGTCCCTATTCTAGTTGTTTGCTTAGTTTTTTTTTTAAGGTTCAGTTGTTGATAGTTGTGAGTTTACTGTCATTTTACTAGTCACAGTTATGATCTTTTTCTTAGATAAGTCCCTTTAACATTTCATATAATAAGAGCTTGGTGATGATGAACTCCTTTAACTTGACCTTATCTGGGAAGGACTTTATTTGCCCTTCCATTCTAAATAACAGCTTTGCTGGATAGAGTTACTTTGGATGTAGGTCCTTGCTTTTCATGATTTTGAATACTTCTTTCCAGCCCCTTCTTGCCTGCAAGGTTTCTTTTGAGAAATCAGCTGATAGTCTTATAGGAACTCCTTTGTAGGTAAATAACTGTCTCCTTTTCTCTTATTACTTTTAAAATTCTCTCATCTTTAATCTTGGGTAATGTAATTATGATATGTCTTGGTGTGGTGTCCCTCTTTGGATCCAAGTTGTTTGGGACTCCCCGAGCTTCCTGGATTTACATGTCTCTTTCACCAGATTGGGGAAGTTTTCTTTCATTATTTTTTCAAATAAGTTTTCAACTTCTTGCTCTTCCACTTCTCCTTCTGGCATCCCTTGATTTAGATGTTGGAATGTTTAAAGTTGTCCCAGAGGTTCCTAGGCCTCTCCTCATTTTTTTGAATTCTTGTTTCTTCATTCTGTTCTCTTGCAATATTTATTTCTTCCTTTTGTTCCAAACAGTTGATTTGAGTCCTGCTTTCCTTCCCTTCACTGTTGTTTCCCTCCATATTTTCCTTTATTTCATTGTGTATAGCATTCACTTCTACTTTTATTACGCAGCCATACTTCATCGTTTCTGGGAGCATCCTGATCACCAGTGTTTTGAACTGTCTGCATCTGATAGGTTGGTATCTCCTTGTTGGTTAGTTCTTTTCCTGGATTTTTGATCTGTTCTTTCATTTGGGCTATATTTCTTTGGGTGCATCTGTTACATTGTAAGTGGTGAAGCCTTAATTATTTGCCAGGGCAGGACAATCCAATCCATTGCACTATGGTGCTGTATGTAGGGGAGTGGTCAGAGAGGGAACAGTGCCACTTTCTTAGCTCTCACCCCACTTTCAGTCACTTTCCCATTTTTCACAAGTGACTTGTTCCCTTCCAATTGCTGCCCTGGTGCTGATTCCCCAAGTGGGTGGGCTTCTGTTATGTTCTAGGACCCCATGGGACCTTCAAATGGACTCTCCTGAGAAACAGGCAGTTTCTTTCCACCAGCGCAACTGCCAGAGGTTTTGAGGCTTTATTTTCCTGGTGCTGGAACCCTGGATTGCATGGTGTGTGTTGTTCCTTCCAGTTTATCCGCAAGTAGATGTGGGGCCACACAGTCCACCAGCTACCTGGTCTGCCAGCTGCTGTCTTGCTGCATGTCCTCTCTTCCCTGGTTGCCCATCTCTACCCCTCCTACCAGTTTGGATGAGTGTTTCTTCTTTAACTCCATAGCTGTCAGACTTTCATACAGTTCAATTTTCTGGCAGGTCTGGTTGTTTTTGCTTTTAAATTGGTTGTTATCCTTCTTTTGGTTATGTGAGGAGGCAAAGCATATCTACCCATGCCTCCATCTTGGCTGGAAGCCCATGACAATAAAATGTTTTTGTTTTATTTTTTAAGAGAGAAAATATGTGGTTATTCTCTCTTTTAAAAGTACAAACAGTAGGCCCTGGCCAAGAATAACAGTTGGTTGGAGCATCACCCTGATACATTAAAATGAGGGTTAAATCCCTAGTCAGGGCACATACAAGAATCAACAATGAATGAATGCAAAAATAAGTGGAACAATAAAAACTGTTTCTTCTCTCACTCTCCTTTTCTCTAAAATCAATAATCAAAATAAGATTACATACAGTAATCAGGAGTAAGGTAATTACCTTTACTCCTGTTCTTTGTTCATGTGAGTTTGAATTACCATCTAGGGTCATTTGTTTTCAGCCTAAGAACTTCCTTTAGTATTCTTGTAAGGTGGGTCTCATGGTAACATTTTTTTAAATCTTGTAATATCTTTACCTCCACTTCACTTTTAAAAGACAGCTTTGATGCTACAGAAACTTTTTGGTTTACAATATTTGTTTTTGAGTACTTCAGAGAGTAACATATCATATAATGAAAACTCTGGTCAGCAAAACACTATGTACGTAACAGCTGTCCCATAAAAATTACAGTGGTGCTGAAAAATTCCTATCACCTTGTAACATCACAGTTAATGTGACATAGAGCAACACATTACTCGTACATTTGTGATGATACTGTTGTAAATAAACCTACTGGTCTGCCAGTTATATGAAACCATATACAATTATGTACAATATGAGGGGGAACCCCCCAAAATGGAATTATCTTCTGGAGGGCAGTCCCCTTCTAGTACAGGCTTCCCCTGATAGGTGAGTTTTCTAGGAACCCATCTGTATCAGTATACCAGCTGGCATTGTTGTGAGAGGCTGCATTCAGCCTTAGTGAATTCTTTTGAAGACTTTTTTCGATGCATTTGCCCATTTTCTATGAGTGATTTATGAACGGACCTGCCCACACCACACTGTGTGTTCAGCAGTTTTAGACCAAGAAGGCCATGACCCCTATGTTACCCCATTCACCCAATCTCACCCCAAGCAACTTTTTTTTAGTTTCCCTGGATGAAAAAAGTCCTCAAAGGGAAATATTTTGTTGATGTGGAAGAGGTGGAACAAAAACCAGCAGAAACACTAAAAGGCATCAAAATCAAAGAGTTCAAAAACGGTTTTCAGTAGTAGAGAAAAACATCTCAATACGTGTATTGCATCAAATGAACAGTACTTTGAAGTTGACTGAAGTTTAAACATGTAAGAATACACAATTTTTAATGTTTTTCGATCCTTTCCTTCTACATAATCCTTGATAATAATAATAAATGACTGTTACTGATTCATGCATCTGCCATACTATACTATCATTTGATTTTTTTTTTTTTTTTTAGAGAGAGGGGAAGGGAAGGAAAACAGTGATGCATGAGAGAAACATCACAACAATCAGCTGCCTCTCACACACTCCCAACCAGGGACCTGGCCTGCAACTTAGGCATGTGCCGTGACTGGAAAGCAAACTGGTTACCTTTCAGTTTGCGGGATGTTGCCCAACAGACTGGACCACATCAGTCAGTGCTTTTAATCATTATTTTAGAGTATAGTCCTATTTACAAAAAAAAGTTTGCTGTAAAACAGTATCCATGTTAACACTGGAGCAGCTTCATATATCTCATGCTTACATCTCTTGACTGCATAATTTTCTATTGTGATCTAATTTTGTGTTATTTATACAATAATAAGCTATGCTAGCTTGTAGCCTAGGAGCAACAGGCTATATACCATGTAGCCTAGGGTGTGTAGTAGGCTATCCCATCTACATTTGTGTAATATACTCTATAATGTTCACAAAACCACCACCTGAGATAAGTACTTCTCAGAACTTATCTGTCATTAAGTGGCACATGACTGTGTATTATTCCACTGCCTTCTCTGGCTTCTGTGGTTTCTGCTGAGAAATCAGCTGTTATTCTTATCAGGGTTCCCTTGTAAGTAATTAACTAGTCATTTTTCTCTTGTTACTCTGAAGATTTCCCCCTTGTCTTTAATTTTCAACATTTTTACATTATTGTATCTACTTGTGGACTTTCTTGCATTAATCCTACTTAAAGTTCATTGGATTCCCTGGCTGTACAGGTTTTCATAAATTTGAGAAGTGTTCAGCCATTATGTAATCAAATCCTTTTTTTGCTCCTTTTTCTCTTCCCTCTTCCTCTGGTACTCCAATTATGTGTATTGTGGTACACTGAATGACGACACTCATTTCTCTGAGGCCATTTTCAAGTTTCCTCATTTTTCTTTTCTCCCTTCCATAAATCTCTACCAATCTTTTGGCAAGTTCACTAATTCTTTCTTCTACCAGTTCAAACCTACTATTCAGCCCCTCTAATTTTTCACCAGTTGTTACTTCTCAGCTGCAGAATTTCCGCTGGATTTTTCTTTGGAATTTGTCTTTATTGATAATCTGTATTTGATGTGAGTTGTCATCATAGCTTCATTTACTTCTTTAATCAAGGTTTCCTTGGATCCTTTGATCATATTTATAATGGCTACTTCAAAAGTCTGTTTCTATTAAATCCAGTATGTGGTCGCTCTCACAGGCAGTTTTCTGCTGCCTGTTTTCCCAGGTTTTTTGGTCTGTTGGTTTGTATGTTTTACAATTTTTTATTGGAAAGTCAGTATTTTATATAATGCTTTGTGGCAACTCTGGTTACATGTTTTTGTTTTTATTTGTTTAGTAATTTCTGTATTTTAAAGAAGTCTATTTTCTCACCCCCATAGCCCTCCTCTGATCCTCAGGAAGCACAGCCTGAATATGCCCATAGTCACCCTGCCACAACAGTAGCTGGGCAGGGCTCTGTCTCCTTCCCTGATAACTCCCAGCTGTTAACCTCCACTAAACACTGCCAGCTGACTGCTCTATTGTTTTCAACAACAATAGAGCAAATTTCAAGAGTAAATTGCTCTATAGAGAAATCCAATCAAATTCATGCTCCTTTGAAGGAGTAGTTCCAGGGGTCAGTTTTTGACCTTTGCTTTGACCTCGGGATGGATCCCTCCAGCTACCTCTCACCCCAGTTCTCTCCAGCAAGCTAGCTAGCTTGCAGTTTTGCCTGTATTTTCTTGAATCTACAAATCCCATCCTAACTGCCTTTAACACAACCCCCACTGTTTTAGAGTACTCTTAGGTTTGAACTTCTCCAGCTCTACTGCAAATGAAGTCAGGTCCCTGTGGAGATTAGAACTATCTTTTTTTATGACCTGCATCTTCCTTTCCCGGTACCCCTAAACAAAATCTCTGAATCAGGGCTCTCTCAAGCTGGGGGCATGGACACCAGTAGACTTCTTTGATTGATACCCCCTTTAGGAGCTACACTGTCGGAAGCCAACCAACAGCTGACCCTTGACACAGTCGGGACAGAGGAGACACGTCTGCACAGCAGAGGCGACTGTGGCTGGATCTCCCGTCTCTCTCTCTCCCTGCATGCTTGCTTTTGCTAATAGTTGGTGGTGGGATTTTTGAATACTGGTATTTTATTATTAAAAGATCGCACGGTTCCTATGATTCTGCATGGAATGACTTGCTGACCACAAAATAGAAGTCCTTAGCAACCCTAATGCTGCCTACTTCCCCCACCTGGAAAGTGAGGGACAGAATTAAACAATGGGCAGACCAGCTGCCAGAATGCTGGAAGAAGCTGCTGCTAGGAGTCACCACTTAAAGGCTCAAGATTTATTAAAGTCACTACCCCTCCCATACCCTGGAGGGAATGTTTATTAATGGGACCAGGTGGGTAAAGAAGCAAGGAGTTCTAAATAAAAACAATGATCTTAGTACATAGGAAAAACACAAAGAATCACCCCCAAGATGTAGGTAGAAACCAATCATTTAACTTAGACAATCTAATCTTAAAGAATAATAGCTGATTTTTATATAATCTATAAATCACCCCTTACGCCCTTTTAATTTAGACCATAGAATTTAATAAATATCTAGTTACTATAGACACCTGAAAGTTTGTGCCCGAATAGCTTAATTGTCTATCTGATTGATAACCCTCTTGGTCAAAATAACCTTTGTTTAGCATGATTAATATCTGAAATGTACTGTACTTTTTCTGGTTACTTCTGTATTTATTTTTTCCGCCTTAGTGATCATGCCCTGCACCTGTTCCCTGACTTTATGTAACCATTCTCTATAAAAATAAAGAAAAATTTCAAACAGTGAGTCAGTCAGATCCAAGAGGCCTGGCTGTCCTCCGGCACTGCACCCAGTGTCTGACTCTGTCTCATTCGCTGAGCCGTTTATCCTTTGGGGACCCTGAGACCTGCCGAGGCTGGACCCCCAGGCACTACATATTTGGTGGGGGAGAGGCATTACATTAAGTTTTTCTCAGCCTGTCTCTTCTAACATGTAATTACCACCTTTTGAGATAGGAAATAGGAAATCTGTTCTCTAGTACTCTCAATGTCTTTGCGCCCAGGGTAAAGGTTCTGTTCCACAAATGGGAATTGGAAAGAAGGTAGTCCCCTAGCCAATTTACTGGCCCAGAACTTAGCTTCACCAGCAGTAAGCTGGGGCAGGATGAGAAATCAAGAGGTCCTTCTCTTCCCAGGAAGAAAACCTTCCCTCCAACTGGAAGCTCTTCATTTACTGTATGTCCTAGCACTTTTTCCAGATGCTTTAAATGATCACTTTTTAGTTTTTACTAGAAGGCTGGTCTGCAGAGCTCCTTATGCTGTCAAGCTGGAAGTCACAGGAAGACTTATTCAGATCATTTTCACACAAGTTCAGGTCGGGAATAGCTGAATTACAATGTGCTGTGTCACATCATCTAATATACCTGAATCTTTCAATAAACCCATAGGGCAAGAATTACTATTCTCATTCTTTACAGATAAGGTTTCAGGAGGTTCACAGAGTTTGTGACTCACCCAGGGTTATACACTTAACTGAAGATAAAGGATATGATTTTAGGCCTTTGATTATAAACCTGGTGATCTACTGTTCCAAACTTAATTGTGTCCTCCCCCCTCCAATTCACATATTGAAACCCTAACTCCTAATGCGAATAAATTTGGATAGAGGGCCTTTAAAGGTAAATGAGGTTATGAGGGTAGGGCCCTAATCTAATAGGACTGACTGGTGTCCTTCTAAGCAGAGGAAGAGACACAGGATTACCTCTCCTCTCTTAGCATGTGCACAGAGGAGAGACCACGTGAAGGCACAGGGAGAAGGTGGTCGCCCCAAGTCAGGAAAAGAGGCCTAAACAGAAACCAACCCTGTTAGCACTTTGATTTTGGACTTCTACCCCCCAGAACTGTGAAAAATGGTTTTTTGTTGTTTAAGTCACCCAGTTTGTCACATTATACTTTATTTTAGACTAAAAGGTGGATGCAATGCAAATGAGCATTAGCAAATAATCCTAAACTAATACTTAACAGTGCTGAGAAATGATATAAGGAGCTGGGTCTCTGAAGCAGGCAGCATTTTAGCTCTAAAATATCACAAAAGAGCATAACAACAGTAGCACTGCAATAATAATCTAAGGTCAAGAATCAAATTTTAGGTCAAAGAAAAGAGAAAGCCTATAGTAACAGTGCAAGACGAAAGGTCAATTAGATTCAAGAAATTAGAAGCCTGTATTCAACATGGAGCTGGAGGTACAAACAATTGAGAAAAGGTAACGTTGCCCTGGCCAGTGTGGCTCAGTTTGTTGGAGCATCATCCCATAACCAAAAGGTTGTGGGTTCAATTCCCAGTTAGGGCACATACCTAAGTTGCTGGTTCAATACCCAGCCTGGATGAGGACTATCCCAGGCGTGGGTGTGTACCTCTGGGCACATGCATCCAGATGTGTGCAGGAGACAACCAACCGCAGTTTCTCTCTTGCCCTTCCTCTCTTGCTAAAAGCAACTGTGGGACGGGAGCAGTTTCTCAGTGAGGGGGAAAAAAGTAAAAAACAAGAAAAGGTAATGTTGTGAACACGGTACATGTATACAGAAAGAATAAATGATAAAGCAAATGGAATAAGGTAAAATGAATAACTAGGGAATGAAAAATAAATAGGAGGTCTTTGTAAATTTCTTAAAACTTCTGTAAGCTTGAAATTATTTTAAAAATACACACAATCGAAGAGGAAAGAAATGTTCACACAAAAATTATTCACTTACACCCCTGGCTGGTGTGGCTCAGTGGATTGAGCACTGGCCTGCGAACCAAAAGAGTGCCGGTTGGCTTCCCAGTCAGGGCACATGCCTGGGTTGCAGGCCAGGTCCCCAGGGGTGGGGTCATGTGAGAGGCAACCACACATTAATGTCCCTCTTTCTCTCTCCCTCCATCCCCCTCTAAAAATAAATAAAATCTTTAAAAATTATTCACCTAATGCTTTTTATTAAAGTGACATAAGAAGCAAGTCCAGAGAAGTTGTCTGTCCTTGAAGCCCCCTTTTCAACTTTACTTCTTAGCACAATGATGTAGGGAAAATACTCAACTTCTTGAACCTTGTTTCTTTATTTTCATGGTGGAGATAATACCTTATAAAGGGAAGAGAAGTAACATATGACAGCATATTCCACTGTCTGGCCCATCTATAGCTCACACCTGATATTCATGTAATGAAGAAATAGCTATGAATAGCTCTAAAGGTTGGAAAAAAATCTCTTCAGACTAAAGTGATCAAGGATGGCTTCAGAGAAGACAGTGTTCCACACAGATTGTGAAGAACAGATAAAATTTCAGCTATGGTGGCTGAAAGAGAAAGACCCACAAAACAGAGAGAAAAATACAAACTAAAGATGCAGACATTAGAAAATACAACTGAAGAAGAAGAGTAGTAAATCTCATGAGTAGAACAACTGTTCTTCAAAAGGAGTAGGTAAATGTGAGAAATGACAGGGCCTCTCAGTTCTTCTTTTTTTACCTTTTTTGTTAAATTGTGGTATCCAAGAACTCATAAATGACTCCAATAGTCTAACAATTTCAACCATCCATACACTGTACTTTTGTCTTTGAAATATTCCTTCCTTTGAAATTATAAAAAGGCTCTCAGTTTTTTAAAAAGCCAAATATGAAAGGGAGTAAGAGGAAAAATGAAACTGTACTTCCCCTGGTTTCTAAAGGAAGCCTCCATCAAGTTCTCTGTATATCCTTTCAAAAATTGGTTACACAAATATACACATATTCTTTTGTTTTTTTCTTGTACACTGAAGGAATAATTATATAAACAGTTCTGCACTTTTCTTCAACTTTGGACAAACTTTTTCACTTCAATGCCTATAGAACTAAACCATTTTTAAACTAATACAGTAATTAATTTTTATACAATAATAACCAAACACTAGACATCAAACAATTAAGCTTGTTCCAAATTTTCTATCACAAATGAATATTCTTTCATGTATTTGCACACATTCTGCAATGACGTCCAATTATATCTAAACAATGGAACATCAAAGTCAGAAGTATTTGCATTTAAAATTTCGATACTGTCAAAGCACCCTCTAAAATACTGCAAATACTTACTAGCGAATACGAATGTACCAATCAGTTCCCCATGCCCATCACAGCTAACCCAGGAATGATTGGAACTTTTCCATGTTTGACAATATATGTGAAAAAATGCATCTCATAACAACTATTTTCGTAATACTAAGATATTACATTCTTTTTTTTTCACTTTCACTCCTAAGTTTTTCAGAGAATTCATATGTGATGGCTTCGTCATTCTTATGCCTTATAGAATGTCTGCTGTGTATTCTTGTGTTTTATAATTTTGCTTTAATTTCTAATACAGTAAATGTTTACAGACACAAAACTATTAACATAAAAGTTGTTTGGGATTTTCAATAAATTAAGAGTGTAAAAAAGTTTTCAGACTAAAAAATTTGAGAACCCTCAGTACAGATTGTTTCTTAAGACAATCTTTTCTGTCTTAAGAAAAAAAGAGTCCTTTGATACTCAGATAGCATTCAAAAGGAAACTCAACATGTTTACAATATTTAATTCAAGAATTACATATTTCCATTTACCTTTTTGGTTACAATAATAAATGTGAAGGTTCCTTCAAGTATATTCTACTTGGCTACTGTTTGTATAAAGGAAAATTACTCATTACTGTACCTTAATTCTTTTAAGCCAGCCACTGAGTTCTGTTTAATACCTTCAGCTGATACTTTAATATTTAATATCTCTAAAAACTTATACATTGCTCCTTCTCCATTTTAATGTTTATATTCCACTTCACACCCCTTAAAATATTAACTAGTACTTCAGGAACAATGTTAAGCAACAAAAGTTAGAGTTGGCATTTTTATCTCATTTCTAATTTTGAACTATGTCTAGTGTTTTGCCACTCAACATGACACTGGGTTTTTTTAAAGGTCAGGTTTATTGAGGTATAATTTGCATACAGTAAAATTTGCCATTTAAGTGAACATCACCACAATTAAGACAAATGACACTTTCTTCACTATAAAAGGTTCTGTCAGGTCCCTTTCTAGTAAATCTACTCCTCCCAACCCCAGGCAATCACTATTTATTCCCTGTTCCTACATTTTTGCATTTTCCAGAATGTCAAATAAATGGGACTATACAGTATATAGCTTGTTGAGTGTGGCTTCTTCATTCAGTATTAACTAATTTAAGATTCATCCATGTTGTTGCATCTATCAGTAATCCATTCATTTTATTGCTAAATTGTATTCCACTGTTTCCCACAATTTGTTTATTCACCAGCTGCTAGACATTTAAATTGTTTGCAGGTTTTGGTGATTATGAATAAGATACTATGAACATTTACATGTTTTTTGTGTAAACAAACATTTTCACTTTTCTGGGTAAAGCCCTACAAGTGAGACTGCTAAGTCATGAAGTACGTGTTTAATTTTATAAGAAACTGTCAAACTGTTTTCCAAAGTGGTTGTTGTATCATCACACATTCCTACCAGAAATGTATGAGATCTCCAGTTATGTCACAGTATTGTTTTGAGATATTCTAAAAAAAAAAAAAACCTTGTATGTAAGTGCCACCTATCCATACCTACTTTACTGAAAATTTTAAAACCTGAAATGTGTGTTAAATTATTATCAAATGCCTTTTTTGGCACTTATTTAAGTGATCACTGTTTATCTCCTTTGACCTATTAAATACGGCGAGCTAGTAATAGATTTCTTGTTAATGTTTTCTTAAAAATTTCTACACCAGTATCCATAAATGAGATTGGTTATTTATATAATACCCTTCACTTCCCTCCTCTCTGGGAGAGACAGTAGTATTATATTTGTCACATTGACAGCTTTCTGAAAAACTCATGAGTATGATTCCAATTATATTACATTCTGGGAAGAGGCAAAACTATGGAGACAAAAGATCAGGTCTTTGATGGGCGAAAGGGATAAATAGCAGAGTACAGAGGAGTTTTATGGCAGTGATACTACTCTGTAAGACATTATAATGACTAAGTCACTATACATTTGTCAAAACCCTACTGTAGGGCTGGCTGGTGTGGCTCAGTGGACTGAGAGCACTGGGCTGTGAGCCAGGTCAGGTCCCCGGTGGGGGGCACATGGGAGGCGCCGCACATTGGTGCTTCTCCCTCTTTTCTCTCTCCCTTCCCCTCTATCTAAAGTGAGTGAATAAAATCTTTAAAAAGAAACAAAAACAAAGAATTGAAAAACAGGAGAATGCCTGTAACACAATACAATTGACCTTTGAACAACACGTGTTTGAAACGCACAGGTCCACTTACACTAATTTTTTTTTTCCCAGTAAATATCGGTATTGTTTCAATCTGTGGTTGGAGTCTGTGGATGCAGAGGGCCAACTGTATGCATTGACCTATGCCACTTCATGTAGGGGACTTGAGCTTCCGTGAATTTTGGCATCCACTGGGAAGGGGGAAGGCCCTTAGAACCAATCACCCAAGGATACCAAGAGACAACTATGTTTTGGGGGAATCAAAAGTTATAGTTCGATTTTGTACTGCATGCTGGTTGGTGCTCCAACTCAAGGTGCCTGAGGGTCAACTGTACAGTCATGTGCAACCCAACAACGGGGATACAGTCAAGAGAAATGAGATGTTAGGTGATTCATCTTGTGCAAACATCATGGAATACACTTAAACCTACATGGTACAGCCTAGAACTGTAATTGCACGTGCTATACTTTTATGTGACTGGCAGTACAGTAGGTCTGTTCATACCATCATCACCACAAACACGCGGGCTCAGATGTCATGACGTCACTAGTGGACAGGAATTTTTCAGCTCCATTATCTTATGGGACCACTGAAGTAAACGCAGTCTGTTGTTGACTAAAATGTCATTAAGTGGCATGACAACGACTGTACATAAACTAAACACATACACATAACCCTCTACACATTTTACAATGATTCATATATATTCCAGGAGCCTATCAACCACAATGAAGTAGGTGCTTGCTGGAAAAGGCAATGGAAGTAGGCCTCAGAAATGAAAGAGAAAAATTTAAAGGGTGTGTATGGTCTGGTCACAGGTGTCAATACCTGAGAAGCATAATTACTTCAAAAACTTATGTTACCAAAAAGTCAAAAAACATTAATAATGAAAGGAATTTCCCAGAAATAACAGACATGAATTTCCACCTTGTAAGTGTCCATGGAGTGCCTTTACCTGAAAAAAGACATACATCTAGGTACATCAATATGGAATTCAGGGGTTAAAAATAATATCCTAAAAGCTTCTAGACGCTGAAGGAATGACAGGGAAGACAATATAAAAAAGAAGAATCAGAATGGCTTTGAACTTCAATGGCAACTCTAGAATGCAGAAAATAGAGCTATGATTTCCAAGATTTTTAAGCCTAGAATTTTATACCCAGCCAAATTACTGATAAAGTGTTAAGGTAGAAAAAGAATTTTTTTTTCCCAATCATGCAAGCTCTCATAAAGTTTTTACTTTATTTCCCAGGTATTCTTTCTCAGGAAGCTAAAAAAATGTGGAAAATAAAAGATCCACTATAGGAGAGGGGCAAAGAGAATTTTAAGGTTGACACAGAGAGAAATTGCAGGATAACACCTATGAAGAAGGCCTAGAAAGTAACTAGTCCAGAAAGTATTAAAAGGCTAGAGGGTTGCAGGACAACTATCTTAGAAAATGAAAGGTGATGGGTAGGGGCAGGTAATAACTCCTAGAAAAACTGAATTGTTTAAGTGAATAAATAGCATCATAATACACTACATGATTCAGCTGTTAATATGAACTGAAGTACTGTAAAAACACTGAATACTAACTTCATAAACACCTGTGATAACTATATGGGGAGGGTGGGAGAGGCAGTGTGGAGATATGGAGAAAAGCCAGTCAACTGACAATGTCCAAAAATTGCTATATCAAGAAAGAGCAATAAAACCAAGTTATTTATAAACATGAAAGAGGAAACAGCTACAAGAAAGAAAACAGGAGCCTAAAATGTGTACAGGCTGGGCCAGGGAACAGTTGCTTTCAGTTATTATTCTAATTATAAAATTGTATTTTTTAACAGCAACAAAGTAAGGAGCATAAACAGCCTTTCAGCTCTTAGCAAACTAAATCTTCACAAATTTCATGATGCTAAACAAGCTACATCTATCTTGTTCTGCTGGAGACACTGAACTGCAAACCAAAACAAAATCAAGCTCTAATGACTGATGTGAACAATAGTCCAAATACCCCTGTGTTTGAATTAAAGATCCACCACTTACTCTGTGAAGTAGGGCAAGTGAGCTAACCACCCTGTACACATAACCACCTCTTCAGTGGTTTTAAAAGGATTAATTTAGTGAAAGCACCTGATATAGTGCTGGACCCATCAATAGATGTTACAACTTTCTGCTTGTCTCTCTGGTTCCCTAGTTACAAACCCACATTCTGACCTCAAGCTGCTTTGTTGTGCAGAGACCCATGGACAATGCCACACATTTCCCTCCTCACATTGGAAAATCAATGATGGTGAGTAAGCAGACTTATTTCTGTATATGAAGGGCAGCATTATTCTCGTTATGTGTAGGAGATTATCCTCATTATCTACATTCTGGATTATTGCCTGCTTTCAAGAACTGTCCCAATTAGTCTACTACACTAGGTCAGAACCATTTTATCACTTAGTTCTGCTTTGTAGAGTTGGAACATCTTTGAAACAAAAACAAAAAAAACAAAAAAACAAACAAAACAACTGTACAGTTCCATCAGTCTTTACTCCTAGTCTTTCACTACAGGGCCTCAAAATTTTCTAACTAGGGCCCTATCTGGCCCCTCTTTGGCCTGGGGCCACCTCCTGCTTACTGCAGCAAAAACAGAATGAAATCAGCCCTGATCAGCTAATTAAATTGTTGATCATTTCCAATGTTTTCCTCCATTATTATGGCTGAATTCATAATACCTTGCAAAGTACAGAGGTCTTAATATAAAAAGCAGTAAGGAATTATCTCTATCACTAGGATCAGTCATCTTTACTTGCATGGCCACAAGTCTTAATTGATTTTCTGCAGAGTATCTATACATAGTTCTAAAAATAATCTGACAGATGTAAAAACACAAATATCAGACATCATCAAGACTTTATCATCAATTCAATAAACACTATGCTAAAACGATAGAATACGATATAATCCCTACTTTCAAAGGAAAGGGAAAAAAAATCAAGAGCAATGGGGAACAAAGAAAATAGTAAAGGAATCAATTAAGAGCAATTCCAGACTATCTGGTATAACTTATAACATAGTTGAGACGGAAACTTAACGAAAAACTGGCCTGAGTTCTGAGTCTCCTGAAGCCCAAGTGTGAAGAGAAACAAGATGGCTTACAAAACACAAATCATCTAAAAAAAAAGCACACTTATATGTTTAAAAAAAAAAAGCCTATCATCAGGGCTTTGAAAAAACTGTATCTAAGGGTCTCTGCTTCATAAAAATTGATAAATTAGAAATAGTGTCTTGGATAGCAATGAAGTTTTTTTCCATGTTGCTTTTTCTTACATACCAATCCTAGATACATAGGTGCATAATATTAAGTCATAGTTCTGTGAAGAAACTTTTGTGAGGACCTAAAGTAACAATGCAATTATACTGACTTCAGGCAAGGCATTTATTTCTGCCATCTAATTTATTCTAGGTTTTAATAAAATGTTTTGTTTCCCCACTAGACTATAAACTAAAGGATTATATTGTTTGATTCTATTTGAACTTCCTTTGCTATTTAGTAGACTACTTTACAGTTTCTGCTGAATTCTAATGACAGACTAAATGTCACATAGTATTTCTAATACATTCAATATTTGTTAGTCTTCCCCTACACTATAAATTCCATGAGGGAAGAAACCATATCACGATCATGTCTATATCCCCAGTCTGGGGCACATGATCATTCTCTAAGTATTCACTGAATGAATGAATTAAATAAAGAAAACAACCAAGAAGTATGAAAGAAGAGAAATAATTCTTAAAATGGCAGTAACTTTAGGTTCTAAAGCTAACTTTAGGTTCCAACAGAAGCTGGATGACCTTACCTAAGTTACTTAACTTCTCTGACCTTCAAAGTTTTCATCTGTAGAACAAGAAAAATTGATATCTACTTGAGAGCTACTGTAAGCATTAAATGTTTTAATATAAAAAAAATATTTAGCACAATACCTGGAAGGGACCTCAACTAAATGTTAATTCCTTTACTTTCGTTCATGTCCTCAATCTTAGAATCAGGTATTATACCTGGAACAGTTCCTTCCAAGAACAAATTATTATAGTAAAAACACAAGAGTTCACTCTCACTTTACTTTGAAAAGATTTCATCCCTTCAATTTTTAAAATAGAGGAAACACTTGTTACTTTCAAAATATTACAAATCCAAGAACAAGTTTGAAAAAACAATGTCAAGAATAAGACTTGAAGCAACAAGAGGGAGGAAAAAAATCACTCGTCTATGGCTAAGAAACAGATTTTTAAAGAACTGTTTATTAAAAGAAGAAAGGATTGAAAAATTAGTAGTGTTATTTAACAGTATGTTTTAGAAAATACTTCGAAATTGTCTATTCTAAATTTAAACCTTAAAACTCAGTTATTGTGAAATCTTATACTTGTAAGTGGAACATTAAATACGTTCATTCAAACCAAAAATGTTCCTTCAAGACGACTTCCCTGACTGCAGTCATCCTTCAGTTTACTGCACCCCTTTTGAGCTTAATCTAACACTTCGCCGTTTCCCTCGAATCACCACTTATACATACTGTGTGCAAACGAAGTTCTGCCATTCCTACAATTACCACACCCCTGTCAGTCGCTTCAGGCCCATGTTGTTATGACATCGGTAAACTGCAGTAGTCCTCCTCCACCCCACCTCCCTCCAAACCACGGGCTCCCGCTCGGGCGGTTACTTGTGAATTCCCGAGACGGTCCCTTCCCGCCTAGGTTAGGATTTTCACACGTTCCCCTCATCCCGCCTCCTCTTTCCTGCCTCAGTCTCAGCTCTGGAGCTGCCCACCCCCGCCCCTCGCCCGCCAGCGCCCGGCCGCGGCGCAGGCTCCGCGGCCGCCTCCTCTCCGCCCCGCAGCCTCCGCACCCAGCAGTTCCCGGCGCCGCTCCCAGCCCCACCGCCTCGCCCCGCCTCAACCGGCGTTCCCTACAGCGATCGCACTAGCGCTCCCCACCCCCACCCTACCCTCCTCCGGTCGCGCGGCCGTTAGGCCAGCCGGGCCTGTGACGCACAGACGCGCCACGGTCGCCTGGGCCCAACCACCCCAGCTACAGCACGGCCGGCGCCCTCCCTCGCCCCGGGACCTCTTCTCCCGGGTCCCGCCGAACTGCCGGATCCTCCAGGGAGGGGGAGGGGCCAAGACTACGGGACCCCCGCACTCACCAGGCTAACGGCAACCGATCCCGGCGCCACTTGGGGTGAACCGCTTGCTCGCTCGCCGGCCTGCCGAACCTATCGCGTACACAACCTCGAAGAGTCGACTCGCACCTACGCGGTGCTCACCAGGCCTCGCACTCCAACACCGCGTACCCAGCCCCGAGATCCAGCTCAGCCGGCGTTCGCAGTGCGTCTGCGCGCGGGGGCCGGCCCACGTGCCTGTGCACGCCCCTCCGCGGCCCTGCTGCAGAGTCTGCTGGGAGATGTAGTGTTTCAACGGCCTTTCACTGGAAGTCCTAGCGGTTAACCCTGAACCAGTAGAAAAGTCGGAGGCGGAGTAGAAAGTCTCGCTAGGGAGGTTTGCTGTGAATTGCAAAGGTTGTAGAGTTGTGGTGGAGTGACAATGAAACGGTACTTCTTAGGTTGAATTGCAAAGTTAAGTCTACAAACCTGTCTTCGAAGCTCTTCCAGTCCTATCGACCCTCGTTCACCTCTATCTGTATTTAGCCTCTAACACCATGGAATCAAATACACGTTTATTGAGTGGAGGATGGGATGAATGAAGGCTGAGGGAGTATAACTTTTGAGGAAGCTTCTGATTATTCCTTTTATTTTAGTTCTCTCCCATCCCCTTTGTATAAGTATCAAAAAATCATTAAGGAATAGGTAAAATACAAGTACTTGCTTTATTCTCAGTGCCTCAAACGAAAATTTGGGGCAAATAATTGTAACTGTTAAATTTGATGGATTTTTTTTTTTATTTTTTGGCGAATTCTTTTTGAGCAGTGGCTTCAAAAGAAAAAAGACTGAAGCCAGACAAGCAGAGGTCAAGGAATTGAAAGTCTCACATGTAACATGATTTATCATATAAATTTAAAACACCTGCAAAGAAGCAAGCTGAAAGAGATGGGGTAGCTTAATACATCTCTTAATACAAAAGTGCGGGGGAGAAGATCACACTACGTGAATCCTAGGCTATACAATGTTCATTTCTCCTAGTTCTCACTCCACAGCATCAGCATTCCCCATCAGAGTTGAGTTTGAGTAAAGGTGCTAAGGGAAAGAGAAGGTATTCTGAGAGACTTAGGGGAAACTATGCCTGACCACAGTAAAGCTCAGAAGAGATCAACTTTGACCCAATTAGGGGCTAAAATTATTCAGAGCTGGACTTTAATCTTAGTGAAAACTAGTGTATTTCCAGTTCACCCTTACTCCTAGCTAGGGTATCCCATGAGGATTTCAACTGTAAAAAAAATAATAATATAAACAGAGTCACTTTAAAATGGAGCTGAAACTGTCATCTAAGAGGAACTGCCTTGCACATCTTGTGCCTCAAACCTATGGAATGTTAAAACAGGGCAAAATAACCTTTGGACTGGGCCTAAAGCAACATTGTGTCCCAAAGTACTGTTTGCAAAGATAACAAGAAAGCAGATATTATTTCTACCTGACTGATGACCACCAGACTGAAAATTTTAAAAACTGTTTGAAATTAGCATCACTGTTATGTTACTGCACCAATAGAAATAATTTTCTTCTGATGTAGTTCTCCTTACTTCTCATAAATATCCTTTGCCTTTGTCTCCAATTGGAACACTATTTGAGTTTCTTTCTGAATCAGTGATTCCTGAATAGCTATCCTTTGATCTCAAGTAAATGCTTGTTGCCTTACTTTGAAAGGTCTTTTTAAGTTAACACAACCAAAAGTCTGGCGTATTCACTAGGGCCAGGCCTCTTAAGCCCAATGAGGCAGCCAAAAGCTTTATTTCAGCCCCTGCTTTCATAGTTAGCAATCGCCTCAGGTGGAAAAGTAATGGCAAATGTCTGGCTCATCTTTTAAAGCTACCCTTTCTTCCAGTTCTTGGACCCACAAATTCTCACTGCCATGGTAGCAGTTCATTGCCTTAATGTTTTTTATATTTTGTCCTGTTCTCAATGGTGGAAGGATTTGTTCAAAACAACCGTAGGCCATCACTGAAATATAATTCCCATATATATGTTACCTTTATAAAAATATTATCATAACATACATGGTGTTTTATTAGCTAATGTCTCTCTGACTATAGATATTTGTATTTTGAGAAATATAAAAACTATAAAACAATAGTTTTGCTATTACAAACAATGCTGATATGAATATTCTTGTACACATCTTTGTGTATATAGGGAAACTGCTAGATACTAGGATATTGCATCTTTAACTTTACTTGACATGGTAGGCAGAATTCTAAAATGGACCCATGACCTTGGCCCCCCTGGTGTTGCTGTGGGTAGGACCTGTGACTTTAGCCAACAGAATGTGACAACAGTTCTATTGATGTGGTGTCACTCCCATGATCACATTTCATGTGTAAGTATCTTAGGAGCCTGGAGCTAGAAACTCTCCTGCTGGCCTTGAAGAAGTGAGCTGTCATGTTGTGAACTGCACACAGAGGGGGTCACGTTCCACAAAGCTATGAGTGTCTACAGGGACCTGAGTACAGCCTCCAGGTGATAGCCAGTAAGAAGCCAGCGCCCTCAGTCCTACAACCACAAGGAAATGAATTCTACCCACAACCTGAGAAAGCTCGGAAATAGGCTCTTCCCCATTCAAGCCTCCAGATGAAAACATGACTTGACTTATACCTTGATTGCAGCCTTGTGACACCCTGAACAGAAGGACCAGCTAGGCTGTCCTTGGACTTCTGGCCTGAAGAAAGTGTGGGATAATAAATGTATTTTAGGATACTAGGTTCCTAGTAATTTGTTACACAGCAATGGAAAACTAATATACTAAATATACTAGATATTGCTGGATTATTTCACAAAGTGGTCATACCAGTATTATACTCCATAAGCAGTATATAAAATTCTTTTTTCTAAACATCCTTGCTAACATTTGGAAATGTCCTACTGTTTTTATTTTTGCCAATCTGATGCATATGAAAATAAATAATAATATATAATAATTACACATATATTATTACTTAAAAAACTAAAATATGTACTTGAAATTATGTATTCTGTTATATTTCTTTTCCATTTCATAAATGCTATTAAACAAAATAACAATAGGAGTAGTTAAAAATGGCAATTAAGCAAATATGTGTGATAAAAATATAATGATATTTTTATGTTTCTGTACTAATTTTTGAAGGAGAATGTAAGTACAATAGAACTAATTAAACATATTACCTATATTAAATTAGAGAATTCTGTCTCATGATACAGTGGGATATTTTTATTCTTTCTGCTTCCTTTTCCATTAATACTTCTCTGAACCTTTAGGATATCTTTCTTTTCTTCTTTGTGATGGTAAAACTAAATACAGTCAAATATAAAATTAATTTTGACTGCAGTTCTGTTCTTCTGCCTACATTGCCCTGATTCCTATTGTTGGAACAAATGATGCCAAGGTAAATATGCTCTCAACAAAAGTGTTTGAGCATAGCATACTTAGGATTTTATTTACTAGCATACCAAGGTTTTAAACTTGTTGGAATTCATTTCCAGCTCTCCAAAATGTCCACCCATCTTGTATCTATAGACCTATTTGGTAAACCAACTGTTTGTCAGTTGTGTCCTTTGCATCTATAAATTAACCATGAAGGATCTCCCTATCTAAAATACCCATTGTTTTTAAAACACTCTAAAGCACATTGTACGTCATATTAAGTTAAACCTCTCTTCCCAGGGAAAATGGTTTTAAAGAATAGAGGTATTTGGACTTGTGAAACTGAAGTTAGATCCAATTAAGTTTACAGTTTTAGTAAAAAAAAAAAAAATTTTTTTTTTCATTGAATTTATTGGGGTAACATTGGTTAATAAAATTATATAGGTTTCAGATGTACAATTCTATAATACATCATCTACATGTTGTATTGTGTGTTCACCACCCCAAATCAAGTCTCCTTCCAGCACCATTTATCCCCTCTTTACCTTCTCTTCAGAAAGTTCTGTTTAACTTGGTTGCCTTTTTCTAGGGACCTTTTTTAAGCTCTAAAAATGTCTTATCCCCCCCGAAAGTCTTTCTTTTTCTTCCTTTGCAATTTTTTGTCACATCTACACACAATATTGAATGACTCAGGTGCAGTTGGTTGTTCCTTCTCTAGATTCCTTACAGCCCCTTCAAAGATTATTACATAGTTTTGGAGAATCAACAAGTTTATTTCTTTTCCACTGTAATCTTTCTCTTCATTCTCATCTTCAACATGTTTCCCAATTGGAGCAAGACATTCTTCTTGATCCATACTTTGTTTTGTTTTTATTTCATCTTCCTTTTATTGAATTTATTGGGATAACAATGGTTAACAAAATTATACAGGTTTCAGGTGCACAATTCTACAACACATCATCTGTACGCTGTACTGTGTGTTCACCACCCCAAGTCTTGTTCCACACTTTAAAATGTGATTTTATTTCAGGGCAACATTTAATATCTTTCCTATGGCTGGCAACAATGATAGCCATCTTATGGGCACATGTTTAAGGAAGCTATTGTCTTCCATTTGTACAAAGTCAAAAATTTCACTAAATGCTTCTCCACTGGTGAGGAAACTAAAATGACCAAACACTCTCATTATGAAAACCTCTATATCACAGGTAATCAAACCACACCCCTCTTTTAAAAGTGTTCTGTATAAGGTGTTTATTGATGAGACAATTTCATTTTCTTTGGTAAGAAATTTAGAGATTAAATAGAATTTGTGAAAATTAACATTTGCACTGAAAGCAGATAAATGAGTCAAGTCTACTTTGTCCTTGGACAAGATATAACACCCTTTGTTTTATGTGTTGTGATTTCATTCAAATCTAAATAGATTTTGAGAAGGTGATTTTTTTAATTTTTAAATATTTTATTTATTTATTTTTAGAGAGAGGGGAAGGGAGGGAGAAAGAGAGGGAGAGAAACATCAATATGTGGTTGTCTCTTGCACACCCCCTACTGGGGACCTGACCTGCAACCCAGGCATGTGCCCTGAGTGACATCATAATTATGTTAGCCAAGATTAAAATGAAGGAGATTCTAGAAGCAGCAAGGGATAATGGGACAGTCACCTACAAAGGAGTTCCCATCAGATTGTCAGCTGATTTCTCAAAAGAGACCTTATAGGCAAGAAGGGGCTGGAAAGAAGTATTCCAAGTCATGAAAGTCAAGGACTTACATCCAAGATTGCTCTATCCAACAAAGCTTTCATTTAGAATGGAAGGGCAGATAAAGTGCTTCTCAGGTAAGGTCAAGTTAAAGGAGTCCATCATCACCAAGCCCTTATTCTATGAAATGTTAAAGGGACTTACCTAAGAAAAAGAAGATAAAAAATATGACAGTAAAAAAAACAGCAAACTCACAGATATTAACAACCAGACCTAAGACAAAAGCAAACTAAGCAAACATCTAGAATAGGAACAGAACCACAGAAATGGAGATCACATGGAAGGCTAGCAACAGGGGAGTGGGAGGAGGAGAAAGGAGAAAGGGGGAAAAAGTACAGAGAATAAGTAGCATAGAAGGTAGGTAGAAAATAGACAGGGGGAGGGCAAGAATAGTGTGGGAAATGTAGAAGCTGCAGAACTTTTGACACATGGACATGAACTAAAGAGGGGGAATGTGGGTGGGAGGGGGTGTGAAGGGTGGAAGGGAGTGATGGGGGAGAAATGGGACAACTGTAATAACATAATCAATAAGATATTTTTTTTTTAAAAGAATCAAACTGATGACCCTTTGGTTTGCTGGCTTACGCTCAATACACTGAGCCATACCAGCCAGGGCATCAGGAAGATAATTTTTAACTCCATTTTCAAGTCCAATTATTTTAGAAGCTAGAGAGAATATTATTTAGAATCAGGAAATGTAATCTTACTCATTCCAAGGAGTAATCAGAGACACAATTCAATAATGCACGTTGGTTCATGTGATGGGCACAAGATAATCCAGCAGCCACTATTTTCAACTAAGCACGGGTGTCTTTTGAGGAAAGGAAAAAACTTTTGATTGATTTTGAAGTACTTATCTGTCTTATTCCAGACTTATAAACATCAATCTCCATATATGCTTTCACACCCTCTTCTCTACCATACCTAATCCAAAATTCTTCTCTGCATATTGTGCGGTAACCTACTTTTGTTATTTACCTTCCAAATCCAGTTATGTTGTTCTTCTGTAATATTACACAGTTGTTTAGCTTTCTTTTTCAGTGATGTCTGGGTCATGCTGTTGTTGGTATTATAATCATTCTCATTTTCATTTTCTTAACTCATAATATATGGTCACCGTATTCACAATGTTAAAAAATTCAACTTATATGAGGCACAATGGTTAATCCACAGGCAAAGTCAAAGATGGACTGCAAATGTTCTAATGTTTATGATGACAATGCACTTAAATTGCACACTTAGGTCACATCCCTCAGGATGATGCAACAATGGATAGTCATTATTACAAACTGCAAATCATGATTATCAATATCAATGGTGGAAGAGAAAAACAACGAAGCTGACTATAGAAGTCAAATAATCTATGCTGTATCCATTCCTGGCTGGGTACTCAGTTGGTTAGAGCATTGTCTCAATACAGCAAGGTTGCAGGTTCAATCTCCAGCCAGGACATAGACAAGAAGCAACCAATGAATGCATAAACAAGTGGAACAACAAATCGATGTTTCTTTTCTTTCTCCCTCCCTTCCTATCTCTCTAAAATTAATGAATAAAAATAAATTAATTAAAACAGTGCTGCTTTCAGCTCTGAATTTGGGGGGGGCAGTCATGGATTTTGTAGTTACCCCCAATCTCTCACATAAATCACAGAAGACCAGAAATTTTCTGGGTGTCCTGGGAGGGTTGCCCAGGATGTAGGAATTTTGTTGCTAAACCCTGGAAAGTCAGGCAAATCAGGACAGTTGGCCACCCTTTTCCACTTGTACTGGCCAGATGTATCCCCGCCATGTAGTCAGGACACCCATTCCCCTACTTGCTGTGAATGCTGGCTAATAACTCTCAGCCGCCTCCTCCCCTGAGGAATTGTAGGCCTAACAGGGGCCAGCTTGCAAGAAGTCTTCCCACTCCCACTCCCAAGGACAGACCTAGGCCAATAACTGACATTAGAGTGAGTTCAAAAGGCCAACTCTTGCTACAGTGTGGGACCTACTCTAATGGTACAATTTGTGTTCTAGATCTTTTCCCTGGAATAAAACTAAAGCTAGTCATCAGCTGAGACTATACTCTTAGTAGCTTTTCCCCTGCCCTGTACTATCTCCTTTATTCCCATATTCCTGAGAGCTCACTTGAACAAGAATCCCCATCTCAGGCTCTGCTCCTAGAAAACCCAACCTAGGACATGAACCAAATGTACTGTTTTCCATTTCCTTAACCAGTTGGCCAAGACCACTTATAGAAATGAGTCCATTATTTTACCAGTAATCTGCAATTTTACTCCTGTCATTCATATAAAAACACACACTCAGGGCTCTGTATTGAGAAAAGTATACATTTTGTCACATTATAATCCGAAACTAAAAGAACCAGTGAGTAAAAATGCAAGCATCAAGTAGCAATTTTGACTTGAACGTGGGAACTTGAATAAGAAATCAATTGTATTCTTCATCACTCAAATTCTGACTTTTAAATGGTACTTAGCTTCTACATGCAAATACTTGCTGGAAAATTTTTAATGTACCATAAAAACATTGATGCTATAAAACCTGCAATGTGAAGAGGTGGATTACAAATATAACAGAATATTTATATATTTATACAATTTTAATGTATATTTATATATTTATATGTACATTGAATTAATATATATAACTTATAACATAATTATATATCATATTCATTTATAATGTACAATTATATATTATTTATTTATATATTATGTGTGTATAATTATATTTACAATTACATATGCATATATGTATTGTATATGTATATATATAATTATATATTAATATGTGGTGTATTTATATATAATTGATCTAACATACATATTATATAGTATACAATTGATATATAAATATATTATATAAACTATAATATATACTATGTAATTTATATATAAATTATATATTTAAGTATATAATTAATATATAACAAACTTGAGAGAGATGTATCTTAAATATACATATATTCATACATTTTTATGTGTCATATACTCAATACATATGTAGAGATATATATACAAGCTGGGGAAAAGTAAGTTTACAGTTGTTCATATGTAAAATAATACAATAATTAATAAATAATAATACAAGAATAAACTGTGCTTTCTGTATGCCCCATCCTGTATATTTTGAGATATATATTCAAGATATGAATATCCTCAAATTTCCATATTAACACAGGCATGTTTGGGAGCTTTCTATTCTATTCGGTTGGTCTGTTTATCTATCTGTGCACCAATAACACACACTGTAGTTGTAGAATAAGTTGTGCCATGTTGCAGGTCAAGTCCCCTCCACTTTGTTTTTGTTCTTTAAAATTGCTTGGGCTTTCCTCGGGCCTTTTTATTTAATATAAATTTTATAATTGCTCCATTAATTTTTATGAAGTAAATCTGGGGCAATTTAGATAAAAATTGCATTGAATTTTGGAGAATAGATATTTCTATTATATTGAGTCTTCCTCTGGATGAGGATATGGTATATCTCTCCATTTATTTGGGTCTTCTTTAATGTTTGCAGTGAGAGTTTGAAATTTTATTCATGAATTTTTACAGATGTTTTGTTAAATTTATCTCTAGTTACCTTATTTTTTCCACTGCTGCTGTTGTAATGGTAAAAAGAAGTCATTACATTTACTGTTTCTCATGCATAAGAGTGAAATTGATTTATGTATAACTTCTATTTAGAACCTTGGAGAATGCTTTTAGTAATTCTAATCATTTGTCTCCAGGTTTTCTTTAGGCAGTCTTATTTCCTGTGATTAATGACATTTTTATTTCTCCATTTCCAATCATTTTTATTTTGGTTGTTCTTCTTTACTGTGTTTGACAGGAGCTCTAATTCATTGCTAAATATAAGTGGTATAGGAAGCATCCACTGTCTCATTCCTGATTTTTTAGGGGATCATTCTAATGTTTTACCACAAAATATAATGCTTGCTCTAGGTTTTTGGTAGACATCCTTTTATGAATCATTTATCAAATGATTTTTCTCTATGTGTTGAAATAAGCATACCCTTTAATATACAGTTGACCCCAAACAACATGGTTTTGAACTGCCTGGGTACACTTATGTGCAGATTTTTTTTCAGTAAAGACCTGTAATGTGTTCCATATGCAGTTGGGAGTCCTCAGATGTGGAGAGCCAAATATACGCAGTGATCTGCAACACTGAGCATCCATGAATTTTGGTATGCATGGGGGTCCTAAAAACAATGCCCTATGGGTTCCTAAAGAAGACAACTTAAGTCTTTGGGGAGTCCAGTTATATGAGGATTTTCAGCTGTGACAGGAAGCTGGTGCCCTAAACCCCAAGTTGTTCAAGGATCAACTGTTGTTTATATGATGAGTTACATTAATAGATTTTTCTAAAGTTAAATTATCTTTGCATTTCTAAGATAAACCCAAATTGACTGTGATTGATTTATTTATACAGAGCTGAATTATATTTGTTAATATTTTGATTAGAATTTGTGCATCTATTTGCATAAATGTCACTAGTAAAATAATTTTAAACTGTTGCAGTGACTTGTTTACTTGGTAGTTAAATTTTCAATTACTAATTCAACTTATTTTATATGTATTTAAAAATTCAGATATCTATTTCTTCAGTCAATTTTGGTAAGTTCTATTTTGCTAAGAAAATCTACACTTTGTCTAATTTTCAACTTATTAGCACAAAAATGTTTTTCTAGTATCTTAAAACCTTTAGGTCTCTAATATATTTTAGTTACATCCTCTTTTTATTTCTCAAAATCTTTATTTGTACTGTTTCTTGTTTTGTTTTTTTTATCAGTCTTACCAAAGATTTTTCTATTTTTTAAATCTTTACAAAGAAATAGCTATTGGCTTCATTACTTCTCTGTTGTATTTTTTCTATTTCCTTATTTTCTGTGTTTATTCTTCAAGTTTATTCTAATTTTCTTTTTTTAAGTTGAATGCTTATGATTAACTTCTGCCTTCTTTTAAAATATTAGCTTTAAAGTTATGAATACTCTAAGCACTATTTCAGCTTTATGTCACAAACTATATGAGTAATATCTTCACTGTCATTTGGTTCTAAATATTTTCTAATTTGTTACATTGTTATGACCCATTAAATGCTATTTTGAAGTGTATGGCTAATCTCCAAACACTTATTTCTAAGCTATTTTTTAAAAGATTTTATTTATTTACTTTTAGAGAGAGAGGAAGGAGGGAGAAAGAGAGTGAGAAACATCAGCATGCGAGAGATACATTAATTGGTTGCTGATCGGTTGCCTATGAAATGCCCCTGACCAGAAGAACCTGGCCAGCACCCCAGGTTTGTGCCCTGACTAGGAATCGAACCTGCACCCTTTTTGTTCACAGGCCAGTGCTCAATCCACTGAACCACACCAGCCAAAGCATTTTTAAGGTTTCTTTTTTTTATTGATTTCTAAGTTAATTGTACCATGAGTTATGGTCAGAGAACATGGTCCAATTAAAAATGTCTTTAAAATTGTTGAACTTAAAATAAAGTCAGTATACATAACTGTTTAGTGTATAATTGAGAAGAATGTGTATAATCTAATTACTGGATGGAGAGTTTTAATATTGTACATTTAGCTAAAAATTGTGTTGTTGAAATCTTCTATAGTCTAATTTTTTTTTTACTACTGATCGACTAGTACTCAGAGCTGTGTTAAATTTCTGTGATAGTGGAGTTGTCCACTTTGCCTATAATTCTATCAGTTTTTGCTTTATATAGTTTGGGGCTATGGTTATTAATAGCATACAGGTTAACCAAATCTTTTGTTATTATCAGAAGTCATGTTTATTCCTTTTTTTTTTTATAACTACTGAGAGGCTGGAAGCTTTGTGTTTAAGCACTTTGCCTCTCAAGCCTGTACTGTAATTTATTAACTCTATGACCTTTTTTTTTTTTATCTTTTTTTTTAAAGATTTTATTTATTTCTCTTTAGAGGGGAAGGGAAGGAAGGGAAGGAGAGAGGGAGACAAATGTATGGTTGCCTCTTGCGCGTCCCCATCTGGGAACTGGCCTGCAACCCATGCATGTGCCCTGACTGGGAATCGAACCCCGCTCCTTTAGGTTTGCAGGCCGGTGCTCAGTCCACTGAGCTACACCAGCCAGGGCATGTTTATTCCTAATAACACTCATTAACTTAAGGTCCATTTTGTTGTTATTAACAAAGCTACACTAGCTTTCTTCTGGTGTTTGCTAATTACATGTTTCTCTTTCTATTTTCAATCTTTCTTTATTTTAATGCTTTTTTATATGCTCTGTAAACAGTATGTTGTTGAATTTTTTAAAATCCAACTACTAAGCTAGCAACTTTAGCCCAGATTACACTTACATTATTATGGTCATTTAGGTATTTGGAATTACTTCTATCATTTTGTGCTGTTTGTCTCAATTATTTCCCCGATTCTTTTCTCCCCTTCCCTGCTTTTCCAGATTTTTTTATTTTTTTATTTTTTAAATCCCCCCTTTTGGTCTACTCTTTAGAAGTTACATACTTACTTTCTCTTATAGTGGCCTCCCTTAAATTTTCATCTGTATGAGAAGAGAACCTTAACTCTAATCTTCTTCTGAACACCACAAGGGCTTTATTATTTTTTGTTTTATTTATTGATTTTAGAGAGAGAGGTGGGAAGGGTGGGAAGAGAGAGAGAGAGATTGATTTGGTGTTCCACTTATATATTTCATTGGTTTCTTGTATGTGCCCTGACCAGAAATCAAATCCTCAATCTTCACATATTGGGATGATGCTCTAACCAACTGAGCTACCCTGCCAGGGCACAACACTAGGACTTTAAACCCCATTAATTGTAGTCATCATTCTACCATTTTTACACAGTTCATTTCACAATATTTTATTTCAATCTTATTTTATTCCCAAAATTAGACATTCCTATTACTTCTGTTTATGAAGACAATGATTGTTTACATGTATCCATATTTACCATTTCTTTGCTCATCATGCCTTCTTGCAGCTCAGATTTTTGGTTTTCCCCCCTTCTTCTGAAGTATATCCTTTAAATTTTAAGTTTCTTAAATGAAAGTCTATCTTTGGTAAATTCAGTTTTGGATGATCTGAGAGTGTCTTTATCCAAAAATTAAGGCAAAATTAAAAAATAGCTAAATATAGAATTCTAGGTTAACAGTTAATTTCTCTCAGCCCCTTTGAAAATACTATACTAATGTCTTCAGTTTTCCATTATTCCTGTTAAAAAGTGTTAGTTTTCTATTACTGCCATAACAAATCACCAGAACTTCAATGACATAAAAGGGTACAAATTTATTGTTTCCCAGTTCTGTTGGTCAGTAGTCAGCTATGGGCCTCAATGCACTAAAATCGAAGTGTTGGCAGGCTTCCTTTCTGGACACTTTTGAATCTACTTCCTTGCTCATTCACATATAAGCAGAATTCAATTCCATGCAGTTAAAGCACTGAGATATCAGTTTCCTGGCTGTCTGTCTGCTTGGGGCTACCTTTTCCTGCTAGAAGCTTCTTTCTTGTCCTTGTACATATAACTCCCTGCATCTCAGAACCAGCACAGGGCATCAAATTCTCCCCATCTACTACCTCTTTGACATAGCCAGGAAAGGTTCTCTACTTTTGAAGACTTTTGTGATTAGATTGGGCCTACCATCTGAAGGGTAATCTTAATAACATCTGCAAAATTCCTTTTGCAATGTAAGGTAACATATTCATATTCAGCTTAAAGTGTAGATATCTTTGCCATGAGAAAGGGAGGAGATTATTTTGCCCACCACAAGACTGGCAGTCCAATTGTCATTCCTCTGTAGATGATTCAGCTGTTCTCTTTGGCCACTGTTAAGATCACTTCTTTGGTGGTCTACAGTTTTACTGCTTCTTGGTATGGATTTTCTTTTGTTCTTATCCTTGTGAATATTGCTTCTCCTCCATTCTCTTTTGAAATCCCTATTAAACATTTGCTAGATCTTTCAAAGCTATCCTGTCACTCTCAGCTCTGTGCCATAGGCCTCATCCACAGGCATGTGATTACCTCAGCCTCAAGTCCAAGCCCCATCCCTGCCAAACCCTGAGCCCATTCTTGATGCAGACGTGTGGCGTAGCCCACCTTTGGGAGGAGAGACACAAGAAAGAGGTCCAATCAGATCCTGTAAGTAGACATAGAGCTGTTTAGGCAGGAAGTTTGGGGGAACCAATCTACTGGGTGGTTTAGGAGTGAGGTGTACATTGACCCTGTCCACTCCACTCTGTGGAGAGGGGCACAGCTGGAAGAAGGCCAGAGTAGGGTCCTCTTGCCCATAACCAAGGCCAGTACCATATAAGACAATAAACATGCTTCTTTCCAGTGGAAGAATGCTAGTTACAGTAAGATGAGGAGAAAAAAATGTGTTCATGCAAGAGATTGAGGATGTGAGGGTCAGAAAAGTTTGGAAATATAGAGAAATATAGATTTCATAATAGGTAAGAGGTGCATGGTGAAGTTAGCTGGCCTCTACACTGCAGAACTTAGTCAAATTTGGGCACAGTCACAGTGGTTTCAACCTTTAGAAGAGTTATTCTCTCTGCATAAATACTCTTCAGACTCTGCTCCCTATTTGCTGCATCCCTTACTTGCCTAACTCTTACAAATTCTTCAGGTCTCTACTTGAGTTTTACATTCTTTAGATGGCCTGCCCCCCAACCTTTGATCCATCTCCCCCTTACATTTTCCCAAAGAATCTGTAATTCCCCATTTCTTATACCCAATCTACTTGTTAAGTTGTTCATAGCTGCCTTTCTAATTAATCAGGCTAGAAGCATTATGAAAACATTTGTCTTGACCAGCATCATATCCCCAGTTCCTAGAAAGTGACTGAGACACATCTGGTGATCAAGAAATATTTGGTAAATTAATAATTTTGCCTAATGGTACTTGAGCAGATTGCTTGATATGGCTGAATCCACATAAGTTATCCAGTAGAATATCTTCTGATTTCCTTCCACTTCAAATAATTTCATTTTACACATAATTTTTCAAAGCAAAGGTGATTTATTTTTATATCTACAGCACTGTATAAGAGTCTCTGGAAAACCATCCTGCTGTCCTAATATGTTACACTATTATCATTTTAGAAAATAAAAGGCTTGGATTATATACTAGAAAAATTTGTTCATTTTATGTAAAACATTTTTGCTATTACCTATAGTAAAGGAGGTAAAAGAACAACTTGTAGGACAGGGGTGATCCTGAAAGTATTTCAGTTGGTATCTACCTACCCCAGCCCTAAGAGATAAAGATTAAGATGCTATTGGTATGTATCTGGTCCCTTCAAGAACCCAATCAGTCCATACAGACACCCATTTGGCACATTCAAACCACCCTTTCATCACTGAGGGACATTATTATTAGTTCCTCCAAAGCAAGGCCATGTCAATTGTTAAATGATGTGGAGGTTAATCAACAGAGCTGTTCCTTATATGTTTCCCCCAGGAGGACTGTGGAGATTGCATCATTAATTTTGTTGAATAATCCTGTGGCCTTACAGGATTCTGGGTACAAGTCCACAAATATAGGGGCATGGCCTGCACACCACTAAAAACAACAAAAGTTTCAGGGTTGGAGACGTTGTCAACCACACTGTCATGTCTGTCTATGTCTCCAGGACTCAATGGTGGGGGAACAATATTTAGCTGGTGACCCTGACAGAAGGAGCCTGTGAGTACTTCTGCCTCAAACACATAGATCAGGTTACGTATGGTAGGTGTTTTCTTGACCTTGTATGCTAGGCTTCTGAGGTTCTTGGTGAAGTATATGCCAGCTCCATACTTTGGGTCTGATAAAAGAAAAAAACATTAAACTATTAGTATGATCTGAAGTATCATATTGCCAATTTGGGTACTAATATATATTCTCCATCTAGTCCTCCAAATATTCACCACTTCCTAGTCCGAAGTCCCTGTGTCTGTAGTAAGGACACCCAAAGTTGTTCCCCTGAGACAAATTATCACTGATATGATCAATATAATAATAGCTTACATTTAAACCAACCTTCCTTCCTTCCTTCCTTCCTTCCTTCCTTCCTTCCTTCCTTCCTTCTGATCCTCCTTCCTTTCCCTCCTCACCTCCCTCTATCTTTCTTTGCATTTACTTGGGACTTAACCAAACACTGTTTCAGGCTCTAGAGCAGCATTAATCAGTAGAAATGCAATGTAAGCCACACATAAACAGACAAAATATAGTACAATTTTATGTGATAAGGAAATATTTTGAGATAAAAATAAAAGATTTCTTTCCTGGAAGTTTCTTCTTGCTCTGTGTTCCTTGCTACTTATTATCTCAGTGGAAGAAAGAATGAAGCTTAGAACAAAATCAATTGAATATATACATATATAGTTTGGACCTATTGCATATAATATATAATTATTTTTAATCAAAGTAGAGAATGTGTTTTTGAAAGTAAAGCCTTCAAAGTTAGATTTTCTGAGTTAAGAATAGAGTTCTTTGAACCAAGAGGATAAAAGTCTGAAGGAATCAGAGCATGGATTTTATACCATGTATAACAGAGAAGAGAACAATATGAGACATTCTAAGAGCAGTTTTTTACTTCAAGATAAGTGGAAGTTCTTCCTTCCACCTGATGGGAAGAGAAGAATCAGAAAGGACATGACTAGAACTCTTGAAGAGTCTGAGAAGGGGCTCACTTCTCTGTCCCTCTCCCTCAAGAGAGCCCTGGGAGCCCAGATGGTGAAGAACAACAGAAATCTCAGAAAAACTGGGGAGACTTCCAGCGTAGAAGGGACAACTGACTCCACTGGGTACAGCCCCATCATCCAACCTGGCAAGCAAGTGGAAAGCAGGAGGCTGGGAAAGACTTTGTGAGGCCTACTGCACAAGACCCCACACTTCAGCTTGGAAGAAGTGTACACTCAAACATTTTCCATTCTCTGCAGTGTAGGAGGGGCACAAACACAGCCCGGATAGGAATTACCTTGACAGGAAAAACAGAGTGTCCTGTGTAGATACTACCTAAGAGCAAAGAAAAATGGAAATTTAAGTACAACAGGATGCCAACGACCAAAGAAAGTCCAGGGCAGTTTATTTAGCAGAGGACACTTAGAGGTAGGGGATGGATGAGGGCCATGAACCAGACCACCCTCCCTCCAGTACCACTAAGAGCATTCTCTGAAGAGGAGCAGTAAAGGCAAAATCTTGCAGAAACTGAGTCTATTCTCTGAAGGGAGTAAGAAAACTCTGAAAATGACTGAGTTCATCTTGAACTGTCAAGATAGAGTTTTCCACATGTGTGGACTTGGGAGCACAAAAGCTAGGGTAAAGTTCAGTTATATAACCATAAGGAAAAGGAACCTCACACCTGAGTTTTGTGGGATTGTAAATTTTTGTATTTGACAGAGTTAGAGAAGCTGTAACAAAGGAATGGAGGGAAATGCGGGAACAAAGAGGAGTAAGGAATTCACTGGGCCTGCAGAAGCTGGGAAGGTATCAGCCAGGAGATGCTATTTGAGTTATATCTTGAAGAAGGAATAGGAATTTGCAGGGTTAAAAATGGCAAGTAGGGAAGGCCTTTCACATGCAAAGGCACAGAGGCATGAGAGCACACAGCATGTTCAGGAAAGTCTAAGAAGTTCATGGCTAGAGTGTTGAGGAACAGAGTGAGTAGTGAGGCTGGTGAAACAATGTGGGGCTAGGGCATTATAAGGTCTGCTAAGGAGTATGGGTTTTTACCTCGTATGCAAGTGGAAATGCAGATGTTAGACAGGCATGTAATTTTTAGCACAATAATTCTGGTGGAAGAGAAAAGGATAGGTTAGATAAAGGTGGTTTTGAGGCAAAGAAAGTACCTGGTAATCATCTCAGCTTAGGGGAAGGTGAGCTAAGGCAGTAGGAATAGAAAGGTAAGGCCGTGCTAAGAATTTTACTGCGAGGGAATCACTAGAACTGTGTGACTGCCTGGATATAAGACAGAGAGAAAAGAAGGAATGGAGGATGATAAAGTTTCCTGACAGATGATATCAGCCAGGTTACGGAGTATCGGGGGTGGGGGTAGGGGAACCTGTGCCTTAGGAAAAAATACGGCCAATCAAAGAGTTCAGTTTGAGGTGGCTATGGGACATTTAGGTGGAATGTCCAAGACAGTTTGAAATATGGACCTGCAGGTCAGAAGAGAGGTAGGAGGTTGCAGGTGTTGGATAGGCAGTTAGCATTGTCTGCCACAGGACTGAAAAGAGGGCACTTGCACTTGCTGGATTTGGAAAATAGGAGCATAGTGACAATCTTGGAGTCATTTGAGTAGAAGGTGGTGATGTGGGTGTGGAGGGGTGGGGGGAATGGAGTGCAGAGAAGACAGTTACAATGATTTAAGAACAGAAGAAGTTGTGGATTGTAAGACTGCTAATGAAAGGACCATACTGATCATCATTTTCCTGGTTACACTCAAAGACTTCTTGGTGGGGATTCAATTTTTTTCATCAGTTTTTACCCCCAGGAATTGTGCATGTTCAACTTGTACCCTAGGTATTGCTTATGTTCTCTCTGGGGCAAAGAGAAAATGGTTTTTCAGATCCTTTGCTCTCCAGAAATCAAGACTTGGAGTTGGTGCTGCAGCAAGGATCACACACACCATACAGGATGACACAAAGGTGGGTTTACAGTTGCTTGTATGGAAAATAATACAATAACTAGCAAAGAATAACACAAGAATAAACTCTTTCATGTACTCACAACTGTAAACCTACTTTTGCCCCACCCTATATTTTGAAAGGCAAAGATCAAGAGCCACAGATTTCATGGATCAGGCAAAATCAAGCTGCATTACTGGGTATCCCTCATGATAATTACAGAACTTCTTGGCTTCCTGTGAAGAGATCTAGAGAGGACAATAAAGCAACAAAGCAAGCTATGTTTTTGTACAACTGAAAAGAGATGTGGAAGCTACACATAGAACTCCAATAGCTGAGAAGGATCTTAAGATGTTATTCACTTCACCTGCCAGATGAAATTCACTAGCAGGCTACAGGAAATGAAGAGGATGAAAGAGAAAAGACCAGTATTATTAAATTCAGGAAAATGTCCTTTTTATTAAGGGATTAAGTTTGATAGTGTTGACAATACTTTTCTTGAGGTAAGCGGGGCGGGGGGTGGGGAGAAAGCACCAAGGTACTCTGCAGACTGGACACATAAACACAGAAAAGAGAAAACCAGTGAATTGTACATTTTACTGCTCATACTTTCATAAACATAAAACCCATCAACAACAAAATATATGAAGGAAAAATTAAAAATATGACCTTTTCCAAAGCACTTAGCCACAAAATCCTAGTTGCAAAGGATCCCTTCTCCACAGCAACAAACGGGTATCTGTGGTGAGTCACCTGCTGATGTCTCTTACCAACTCCCATAAATAGTAGCCCCAATAATGAGGGGCTGACACCTACCGCTGGGCATGGAGTACATTCTTTGAAAGCCCACTCTGCATACCACTTCACAGAACTGCTGTGGGACTTGCTGAAACAACCTGTGGCTCACAGGTTTCTCATGCCTTCTCCCTTCCATCATTTTCTTCTTTCTTTGGAAGGCAGCCATGAGAGCCACATTGTCTATCTTCTCTACCTAGAACCCAAGGGAATGGAAAACTGAAAAAGAGACTACAGAACTGCTACTTAAATCGCCTGCCATGCTGCTTTAAAAATAAAGGTATTAAAGTGCATATTACTCTGCATGCAATTTGCCTTTCATATCATGTTGCAAAAGAATATTTCCTGGCCCCAATCCTCTCCTAGTTTGGCTTCTATCTCCCCAAAATTCCCTGTCCCTTCTTTGATAAATTCATTTAATAAAAATGTATTAAGCAATTACTATGTGTAGGCACCGGTAATGAAATGGTCAACAATGGAGACCCCATCTTTGCCCTCTTAAAGCTCAGTTTAGTGAGAGATAAAAATAGGTAAATAATTATAATAATGCAGTGTGATAAGTGATATTTCAGTTATTTTATTTTGTATCAAGATAGGCAGCTTTTTCCTGGGTCTTGATCTATGCGCTGTATATCCTGACATCATTTCTACCTTCTGATTCCAACTACACCCTGGTACCTGCCCATCTCTAGCCTCCTCTCAGTCTCATTTCTGAGATTCCTAGTCAAATGAACAGGTAGCTTAGAGCCATTAGCAGGCAAGATTTTCTTTTGACTATAGAACCAAATGGATTAATAGCAAAATAAGTCAACTCTTTCCCTTAATTACATATACCTTTATAATCTGCAAACCACAGTTTTCAAACTGTTTCTTTTGATCCTGAATTTCTTGAGCTGAAAGCATTAGATGTTTCAGAAACTTATTTTCTTTCATTTCATCTTGGTGTTTTGGTTGCTGATCGGTCCATTGCCCTAAAAATGGGTAACACAAAACTTTTTTTTCAATAGTCTGTGAGAGGGAAAATGTTTGTAAATAAGTTCAATGAAACAAATGACAGAAATTTGGGGGAATGAACTGGCCAGTTTAAATTGTATGCCCATATGTTTAGGACATGCAAGGAGAGCTGTCATGAGATAAAACAGAGGATCGATAAACTTGTCCTTATATGATTTGGATCATGAGGCTGAGGGCTGAGGGAAGCAGGCACGGATACACCGTTCCTCGTGAGTGCTGCAATAGCGATGTAGAATTTTGTTGCTCATAGGAAACACTTGTATTTCCAGTCAAGATGCCCACCAACAAAAAGGTGCAAGAAGACTTTAAAGAATTGTGGAAAACAATATGCGATTTATATAACACATCAAGGTTTTCAAAGAGATTTTGTATCTCTGCCTAATTTGATCATTACAACACCACCATTGAAATCATTAACACAATTTTACAAATAAAGCAATTAAAACCCAGAGACTTAAGTGACTTGCCTAATATCACATGGCTAATGAATAGATCCAAGACTACAAACCTGGCTTTCACCAGTGCTCTCTGTAAGGGGCAGGGCAGAATATTTGGTATATATGTCACTCATATGCCACTACCCAATCAAGAAGAGAAAAATTTGGAGATTAAAAGGAAACTGTGTCAGTCTTTCCTCCCCTTTTTCCTTCCTTTCTCCTTTAACATCCTTCCCTCCTTTTTTAAATTCAAAGGACACCTGTTACTGTCCAAAGGAGCTCCTTATTGGACTAAATATACAGGTGGGCAAAGTGGAATTTCCCCCAAAAGGTTTACTTTCATTCAGTTTGAGTTTGACTTTAGACCACGTATGCTAAAATGACCTAATCCCTAGCACATTATCTAATTGAGTGGGCTGAATTTAACTACAAAAAGAAGATGATAAATCCAGAGAAACTCACGAGAGGGTCAAATTGTAAATCTGGAAGGCAGGAGGGACAAAACTCCATAGTAAAGGAACTCCAAAGGCAGGAAATTTCAAAGGAAGAGACTATAAATTAAATCTGGAGAGCAACAGCTCACATTTATGAAATATAGTATTAAGTTCGGTTGACTTGATTCAGCAAACATGTATTGAACTCCTATTGCATGCCAGGTACTGGCAGGGCACTGGAGACTCAAAAATTCACAAGCTCTTGCTATCCAGAAGAGCTCAGCAGGAAGGATTAAAAGAGAAAGGCCTAACATCTATTATCTAAATTTTATCATTCTGACGGATAGTTGATGTTCCCTGTAATAATAGCTCATTTCAAATTTATCCATTTCCTTAATGATGATTTTAATCTTATTAAGAGAGGATGACTCTGTATGAACCTTTGAAACACTGCTGTGGAATAATATGCTTAGTCATCAACCACTAAAAATGCCACCTTGCAGCAGAACAATGGACTTACATAACTAAATTGCCAGTAGCTGGGAGGATGGGTCAACCTTAAAAATTCAGTTAAAGTAATGCCACAAGCTTTACAGGAGGTCAATGTTTCCTTGTCTCTTGTCTTGAGAGGTACCAGTGTCAGTTTAGATACCCACAGACATTACACTTCAAAAGCTAAGTAGAAATCATAATCTTGGGTCTCACATTTGTATATTGTTTTTGTCCATGTTTCTGGATGCTGTTTTCTGTGGAATATGGGTACAATATTTACTGCAAATTCCCACTCACTTTGACCATTTCTGCCCAAAATTATTTTTATAAACACATAGTGAAAATATGGTATCCTTTTAAATTTTGCATCTGAATCTCTGCACTAAATCCATTTTCCACATTACAACCAGTGATCTTTCTAAAAGACAAGTCTGACCTCACCTTTGCTTAAACTCCTTTAAGTCTCCCCATTGGTTTCAAGAAAAACTCTGAATTTTTTCATGTGATCTATAGAGTCTTGCATAATATAGACCCCACTATGGCCTGATTTCTTAAAAATTTCTTTCTTTGCCTTACTAACTCCTCCTCATCCTTCAGTTCTCCATTTATGACACCTCTTCTGAGAAGCATTTCCCTGACCCCCTGAACCCCCACCCAAGGCTGGGCTGGGTGCCTCCCCTGGGTGTCTCCAGAGCATTCTCACCCTCCTCTTTCACAGCTAACCCTGCTTACTTCTCGGTACCCCCAATTACATTTCCAGGGAAAACAATGTCCACGTTAGCGCTGTATCCCCAGCACCTAGAACAATGCTTGGTACATATCATGGATGCAATAATCATCAGTTGAAGAAACGAACAAACTAAGCCTCTGTCTCCTAAGGTGGTGTTTCCAAGGATATAATTTCCTACTTAAGTCTAGGGCTATGTTAAAAGGATCTCCCCAGATCCTCATTTCTAGTCATCCTGATGGATTTTGTCCCACAAAATGCGTGATACTTGCAAGTACTTAACGGTACCAATTAATAATTTACTGTGGTAAGAATGCTCAAAGTAATTTTAGGGTTCCTAAGACTGCTAGCAACAAATAAACACATGAAACTCAATTCAAGAAATTAGTTAATCAAGTGGAATGTCTACACTTGAATGCTCTGTCTGAAGAATTAAAGATGTACTTTTCCCCACTGCCTGGGAGTGGATTACCCTAGGCTTTCCCTGCAACCACCTCTTAGGCAATCCATGTCATCCTAAGTAAATTGAATAGCATGTGTGTGTGTGTCCATTTACTAATAATTAACCCTGTTGGTAGAAACAGACCCAAAATGGTTATAAAAGTTTATGGCCTAACACAGAACCTACATGGTTTGCTCTCTCTTCCATTCTCTCTTTTTCCCACACATATACATGCATAATCACACCCAAAAGGACAGCTGGGAGGTCTGACTTTCCAACTTAATGGGCAGTTACTCACTTGATGAGCTCCAAAGGGCTTGCTCCTTTTTTCTTGCCATTTTCTCTTGAACTTCACACAGCATTTGTTCAATCTTCAAAACCACCTCAATGCGGTCAGCCTGGGCTCCTCTAATCTCTAAAATTGCCTTTCCTGGACTGATAACCTCTGAGATAGAGACCTTTGAGGCTTCCTGATGCTGAGCCAAAATGTCATGTTCCTCTTTCCCAAGGTAGAGGATGTGATTATTCTCAATGGTGTACTGGTCCTGGTGGGTCAGTATCCTTAGGATCCACTCTTCGGCCTCACCCATCTTTTCCTGGTTAGATCCCATCAGATTGATGGCAGGAGAGTTAGCTTTTGGCCCATGTTCTCGGGTCTCTCTGGTCCCCCTGGTCATCTGGGGGACTGAAAAAGGCAATTGTAAGCAACCACATAAGAAAGGTGGGTTTTAAACCAGAGCATAGCAATATATCCTGGTCAGTGTCCACCCCAGAATATTGTCACCACTGTCTGATGTAGCAGCTTCAATTACATAATATTTCTGAGAGCTGTGCTGGTTATAAAGGAAATCTAAAGGCAGAGTTGACAGTTTCCTTGAGAATACAGAGTTAGCTTGTAAGGGGTTGGCTTTGCCATGTCTTGCCCCTTCTGTGTTGTACTTATCAATTCACAAGTAAGTTCACCTTGTGATCTCACTCTGGATGTTGACTATTCTTTCCTACTGAACAGGATTTTCCTTAACTTCTTGCTAATCCCAGATTTAAAATCAAACATCTTTGAAAGCCATAGAGCTTGAAGAGTAAAAATTCTTTTAAAAGTGTATTTGATTATAAAATATTACACGTTTATTACTGGAAAATGGGAAAATTATCACACTCTAATGAAAGAAGGAAATACCCATAATTCCACTATCTGGGATTCCTATTTATATCTTATGTGTGTGTGACAGGGCCTTGTGTATTTCACAAGCCTTGGGGCCTTAGCAGCTCCTGCTGCTGGACACAGTATATATATCCTAGCAGAAAAGGAAATGCAACTTGATTTCAACCCACCCACATATCCCTCTTTCTACAACACCCCTCTACGAGGGATAAAGATATGTATAAAGAAGAATCTCTGATGGATTAGGAGGACTCTGAACCCAAATTGAAAAAAAAGAGGGGGGAGAAGGAGGATAAACTAGCTGGGAGAGAATTCATAGGTGAGGCAGTATGTAAAATATATAAAGAATTCCCTCAAATCATTAAGAAAAAGAAACAACCCAGTACCCAGCTGGGAAAAGAATTCACAGAAGAGGAAACAAAAATGGCCCACATATGTGTGAAAAGAGGTCCTCTCCATTGGTAACCAGGGATAGGAAAAATTACCCACCAGACTTGCAAAAATTTGTAAGTCTGACCACCTCAAGTGTTGGGAAGGACACAGAGCAACTGATACTTGTATGTATTCATGACAGATGTAAAATGGAAACAACATTTTTTTATTTTTTTATTTTATTTTATTTTTTATTTTTATTTTATTTTATTATTTTAATTGTTTTTGTACAGTTTTCTGTCTTTTACTCCCATCCCAGCTCACCACCCCAGCCCTTCCCACCTCCCTCTCATTTCCACCCCCTCCAGTTTTTGTTCATGTGTCTTTTATACCTGTTGCTCTAAACCCTTCTTCCCCTTTTCCCCTGAAATTCCCTCCCCTCTCCCCTCTGGTGCCTGTCAGCTTGTTCTCAATTTCAGTGTCTTTGGTTATATTATGCTTGTTTGTTTGTTTTGTTGATTAGGTTCCTGTTAAAGATGAGATCATATGGTATTTGTCTTTCACTTCCTGGCTTATTTTGCTTAGCATAATGCTCTCCAGTTCCATCCATACTGTCCCAAAGGGTAGGAGCTCCTTCTTTCTTTCTGCTGCATAGAATTCTATTGTGTAAATGTACCATAGTTGCTTGATCCATTCATTTACTGATGGGCACCTAGGTTGCTTCCAATACTTGGCTATTGTAAATTGTGCTGCTATGAACATAGGGGTGCATAGGTTCTTTTGGATTGGTGTTTCAGGGTTCTTAGGATATAATCCTAGCAGTGGAATTGCTGGGTCAAAAGGTAGATCCGTTTTTAGTTTTCTTAGAAAATTCCATACTGCTTTCCATAGTGGTTGTACCAGTCTGCAATCCCACCAACAGTGCACTAGGGTTCCCTTTTCTCCACTGCCTCTCCAACACTTGTTGTTTGTTGCTTTGTTTGGGATGGCCATTCTGACTGGTGTGAAGTGGTATCTCACTGTGGTTTTAATTTGCATCTCTGATAGCTAGCGATATTGAGCGTCTTTTCATGTGTCTCTGGATCCTCTGTATGTCTTCCTTGGAGAAGTGTCTGTTCAAGTCCTTTGCCCATTTTTTAATTGGGTTGCTTGTCTTCTTAGAGTGGAGTCATGAGAGTTCTTTATATATTTTGGAGATTAAACCCTTGTCTGTGGTATCATTGGCAAATATGTTTTCCCATACAGTTGGTTTTCTTTTTATTTTAATACTGTTTTCTTTAGCCATACAGAAGCTTCTTATTTTGATGAAATCCCATTTGTTTATTCTTTCCTTTATGTCCATTGCTTCAGGGGACATATCAGTAAAGATGTTGCTGTGTGAAATATCTGAGATTTTCCTGCCTATGTTCTCCTCTAGGACTTTAATGGTGTCATGACTTATATTTAAATCTTTTACCCACCTTCAATTTATTTTTGTGTGTGGTGTAAGTTGGTGCTCGAGTTTCATTTTTTTGCATGTAGCTGTCCAGTTCTCCCAACACCACTTGTTGAAGAGGCTATTTTTATTCTATTTTATGTTGCTGCCCCCTTTGTCAAAAATTAATTGACCGTAGAGACTTGGGTTTATTTCTGGGCTTTCTGTTCTATTTCACTGGTCCATGTGCCTGTTTTTATGCCAGTATCAGGCTGTTTTGATTACAGTGGCCTTGTAATACAGTTTGGTATCAGGTATTGTGATCCCTCCTACTTTGCTCTTCTTTCTCAAAATTGCTGCAGCTATTCGAGGTTGTTTATGGTTCCATATAAATTTTTGAAGTGTTTGTTCTATGTCTGTGAAATATGCCATTGGTACTTTAATAAGTATTGTATTGAATTTGTACATTGCTTTGGGTAGTATGGACATTTTGATGATGTTGATTCTTCTGACCCATGAACACGGTATATGTTTCCGTTTGTTTGTGTCTTCCTTGATTTCTTTCTTCAGTGTTGTGTAGTTTTCTGCATACAGGTCTTTTACCTCCTTGGTTAGGTTTACTCCTAGGTATTTTATTTTTCTTTTTGCTATATCGAATGGGAGTTTTTCTTGACTTCTGCTTCTGCTGTTTCATTGTTGGTATACAAAAATGTCTTTGATTTCTGGATATTGACTTTGTATCAGATGTTTGGCCAAATTCATTTATTAGGTCGAGCAGCTTTTTGGCCGAGTCTATAGGATTTTCTATGTACACTATCATGTCATCTGCAAACAATGATAGTTTTGTTTCCTCCTTTCCAATTTGGATGTCTTTTATTTCCTTTTCTTGTCTAATTGCTGTGGCTAATACTTCCAATACTATATTGAATAGAAGTGGTGAAAGTGGACAACCTTGTCTTGTTCCTGGTCTTAGTGGAAAAGATTTTAGTTTTTGCCTGTTGAGTATGATGTTGGCTGTAAGTCTCTCATATATGGCCTTTATTACGTTGAGGAATGCTCCCTCTATTCCCACTTTGCTGAGTGTTTTTATCATAAATGGGTGCTGTACCTTATCAAATGCTTTTTCCACATCTATTGATATGATCATGTGATTTTTGTCTTTGCTTTTGTTTATATGATGTCTTACATTTACTGATATGCAAATGTTGAACCATCCTTGCATCTCTAGGATGAATCCCACTTGGTCATGGTGTATGATCTTTTTAAAGTATTGCTGGACATGGTTTGCCAATATTTTGTTGAGAATTTTAGTGTCTATGTTCATCAGCAATATTGACCTGAAGTTTTCTTTCTTTGTTGTGTCTTTATCTGGTTTTGGGATTAGGATGATGCTGGCTTCATAAAAAGAGTTTGGGAGTCTTCCATCATTTTGGATGTTTTTGAAAAGTCTGTGAAGGACAGGGGTCAGCTCTTCCTTAAATGCTTTGTAAAATTCTCCTTTGAAACCATCCGGTCTAGGGCCTCTGTGTGTTGGGAGTTTTTTGATTACTGCTTCAATTTCATCTTCTGTTATTGGTCTGTTCAGGCTTTCTGCTTCTTCTTCATTGACTTTTGGAAGATTATATTTTTCTAGAAACTTGTCCATTTCACCTAGGTTTTCAAATTGCTTGGCATACAGTTCTTCATAGTAATTTCTTACAATCCTTTGTATATCTGTGGTGTCAGTTGTAATCTCTCCTCTTTCATTTCTGATTGTGTTTATTTGGGTCCTCTCTCTTTTTTTCTTGATGAGCCTGCTTAAAGGCTTGTCAATTTTGTTTATCTTTTCAAAGACCCAGCTCCTGGATTCATTGATCCTTAGAATTGTGCTTTTAGTCTCTATGTCATTTAATTCTGCTCTGGTCTTGGTTATTTCCTTCCTTCTACTTGCACTGGGCTGTCCTTGTTGTTGTTCCTCAAGTTCTTATAGGCATAGGGTTAAGTTGTTTGTTGAATGTTTCTAGATTTTTTTAGTTAGGCCTGTAATGCTATGAACTTCACTCTGAGGACTGCCTTCACTGTGTCCCACAAGTTTGGGGTTGTTATGAGTTCATTTTCATTTGTTTCCAGAAACTTTTTGATTTCTTCCCTAATTTCATTCCTGACCCATTCATTGTTTAATAGCATGCTATTCAATATCCATGATTTTGAGTGTTTTGGGTTTTTTCCCTTGGGGTTGGTGTCTAGTTTCAGTCCCTTGTAGTCTGGGAAAATGCTTGGTATGATTTCAATTTTCTTGAATTTGTTGAGGCTTGTTTTGTGTCCTATCATGTGGTCTATCTTTGAAAATGTTCCATGTGCATTTGAAAAGAATGTGTATTTAGTTTCTTTGGGATGAAGGGCTCTATACATATCAGTTAAGTCCATTTCATCTAGAGTGTTGTTCAATGCCACAATATCTTTGTTGATATTTTGTTTGGAAGATCTGTCCATTTTTGACAGTGGGGTGTTAAAATCCCCTACTATAATTGTGTTGCTGTCAATATCTTTCTTGAAGTCCTCTAAGATTTTATTTATGTATTTAGGTGCTCCTATGTTAGGTGCATATATATTTACAATGTTTATGTCTTCCTGGTGGATTCTTCCCTTGAGTATTATGAAGTGACCTTCTGGGTCTCTCTTTATGGCTCTTTTTTGAAGTCTATTTTGTCTGATATGAGTATTGCTACCCTGGCTTTTTTATCCTGTCTGTTTGCTTGGAAAATTTGTTTCCAGCCCCTCACTTTGAGTCTGTGTAGGTCTTTTTCCTGAGGTAGGTCTCTTGTAGGCAGCATATGTGTGGGTCATGCTTTCTTATCCATTCAGCTATTCTATGTCTTTTGATTGGAGCATTTAATCCATTTACGTTTAAGGTTATTATTGATAGGTACTTATTCATTGCCATTTTCGCACCTGTGTTCTTCTCTCTCTCTCTCTCTCTCTCCCTTCCTTTCCTTAAAGCAGTCCCTTTAGCAACTCTTGCAGAACTGGTTTGGTAGAGGTGTATTCTTTTAGACTTCTTTTGTCTGGGAAGCTCCTCATTTGGCCTTCTATCTTGATTGAAAGCCTTGCTGGGTAAAGTAGTCTTGGTTGCAGGCCTTTGATTCTCATTACTTGGAATATTTCTTGCCATTCTCTTCTGGCTTGGAGCATTTCCATTGAGAAGTCAGCTGCTAACCTAATCGGGGCTCCCTTGTATGTTACTTCCTTTTTCTCCCTTGCTGTCTTTAAGATTCTCTCTTTGTCTTGGAATTTTGCCATTTTAATTGTGATGTGTCTTGAGGTGGGCCTCTTTGGGTTCCTCTTGACTGGGACTCTCTGTGTTCCCTGGATTTGTGTGACTTTTTCTGTCATCAAATTAGGGAAATTTTCCATAATTATTTTTTCAAATAGGTTTTCTATCCCTTGCTCTTCTTCTCCTTCTGGAATCCCTATTATACGGATATTATTACGTTTCATATTGTCTTGCATTTCTCTTAATCCTTCTTCATTCTTTCTGAGCCTCTTTCCCTTTTCTTGCTCTTTCTGGATGTTTTTTTCTACTTTGTCCTCCAACTCGCTGATCTGATCTTCTGCTTCACTGATTCTGCTTTTGATTCCTTCCACTGTGTTCTTCAGTTCAGAAATTCAGTTCAGAATAAAGAACACAATTGTTGTGCCCTTGTTGATAGTCTCTGTTTTCTTTTTCACGTTGATATAGTTTGCAGTGAGTTCACTGTAGCTTCCCTGTAGTTTCTGGTAGCTCATTGAGAGCTCATTGAGCTTCCTGACAACCATTGCTTTGAACTCAGTATCTGATAGTTGAGTTGCCTCTGTTTCATTTAGCATTCTTTCTGGGGCTTCCTCCTTTCCTTTCATTTGGGGATTGTTTCTTTGTCTTCCCGTTGTTTGTGAGGCTCTTCTTGTTAGCCTCAGCTTCTTAAATTGATCTGTTCTGGCTCCCTGGGTTTATGGTGTGAACTTCTGTGGTAGAATACCTGTGAGATTCAGTGGTGCTGTCTCCTTCGGGTATCCTGGTGTTCACAGCTTTCACTGTCTCGGTTGTTGAAATGACCCCTCTTTGGGACCAACTCTGATTTTTTCCCATTCCAGGTTTTTTTTTTTTTTCATTTTGTTTTTGTCTCACTCGTGGGTATTTAAAAAGAGAAGAGAGGAAGAAAAAAATTAAAAAGAAGAAAGAAAAGAAGAAAGAAAAAAGAGGAAGGGAGAAGAGATAGAATTGGAAAGAAAGGAAGAAGGAATAAAACAAGAAAGAAGTAATGAAAAGCAAAAGGAGTTGAGGGGTAAAAAAGATAAAAATAATGAAACAAACAAACAAAAGAACTTCTTGCTGTTTTCAGTCTTGCCAAGCTGGTTTTTCTGGTTGCTGGCTGCAATGGCCGAGGGTTGAGAGTATTGCTTTTCTCCCTGTTCAGCACTCTGTTACCTTTGGGCTACTCTCCCCAGGGCTAGCCATGCACTCTTCTCAGAGCTAGTCTGGTGCCTCTCCGCACAGGGCCTCAGGCATATGTTCTGAGCCTCCTGGGGAGAGTGCACTTTTCTGAGTTTATGGGTGTGAGCTCAGGTCTCCTATGTGGTGTGCGCCTACCCTGGTCATGGGTGGGCGCCTATCATCTCACGGCCATCTGCAGTCACGCAGGGGCGCCAATCATCACGCAGCCATCTCCAAAGTTGCACAGGCGCCTATTGATCATCATGCAAGCTCCGGCGTGCAGTCCTCCCAGGACTATGGGTGGGTATTCACATCCCCAGCTTGTTTGCCACTGAGACCTTAACTCCTCTTTGTGAGATTTCAAGGAATCAGGTTTATCCTGGTGTTGCTGAAACCGTGTTTGTCTGGGGAGGGAGCGGTTGACCCAGCTCTCTCCCTAGAGCCTTGTGGCAAGCCTGGCAAGTGCTGGGCTCGGGGCCTCAGCTGCCCTGGTCTCTGCACTGCGCCCTGGGCTCTAATTGTTCTGAAGTACTTTCCTTACTGTCTGGTTTTTCAATGTCTGCTACAATTTTTGATCTCCTATTTTCAAATATGCTGCATTTCTGATGGCTGTTTGCTCTGCTCTGCTGTAGATCGGTAAGGTTTTTCTCCCATGTGTAGGCGGAAGTGGAATGTGCTCCCTCTTACCACACCACCATCTTCCTTCTCGCAACCATTTCTATAATTATATTATTTAAAGAAACTTTGGCACATGTGTATCAGGGATGTGTACAAGAAAGTTCACATACTTGTTTGTAACAGCTAAGAACTGGAAATAACCTATGTCCTTCAACAATGGAATATTAATATAGCAATGAAAAGTAGAGAACTTTAGATACATAGATGAATCTCAGTAACATATTTTGAGGGAAAAAATTAAGTTGAGCACTTACTCTGTTCTAGGCATTGTTCTCAGTGCTTTACATATTTTATTCAATCCTCACAACCCAATGAGATAGGTACTATTAGCCTCATCTCACAAATAAGGAAACTGACTCCGAGTTATTAAGTAACTTGCCCAGGGTTTTAGCACTGGTAAATGGTGGCCAGGGAGCTAGTAGATATGCGCAGTGACTCTGTCGCTCACACAAGTCTGCCTCTCAGCGAGTGATCCCAAGACAATAGTGGTAATTAGCACCTTTCACCTAATATAGTAGAAGGTAGGTACCAGGAACTATGAAAAAGTATCAGGACAGATCTAGAAGAGGGGGAGTATGGCCTTCCTCCCAGCAAAAAGAAAAACCAATGTTTTATGCAAAGCTTAGAAGTATGTGTGTGACAGGGGGAGGTTCTTAAAGGCATACTTTTTTTTAACCCTTGTTCTGCTGGGGAGCTTACATTATTACTACTTTTTGGGAAAAAATAAAAATACTACATGGTCATAATTTATTTATCAATCATCATCAGGAAAGAATTATTCTTCTAGGTAACTACATTGTTCAGGTCCAAAACATTTAACTATTTATTAGTTAGATATTTCTAATGGAACCACATTACCTTCCTAAATAGTCTAACTTTTCCTTGATATTCTGGATCATTACCACTTGCCATTATTAACATTATTAATAATACTTACATTATATAATAGTCTAAATTGTACTTGATAATCTGAGATTAACATCATCCATCATTATCAATCTCAAATGATCATCTGAGATCATCATCATTCATCATTATTAATGTTACTCTATAATTCCTTTACAGATGTCAAGAATTACTGAAATATATGTTAATAACTGGCCCTATTATTCAGATTAATGACAAAGAGACATTTGCATGTTTCTTTTCCATATTATTCTCACTCCAAACTCCTCCTATCCAGCCTCTCCAGATTTATTGTGGTTCCCCAAACATGCACTGCATTTGTTTGCTTCAGTGGGTTTTCTCTACCTTAGGAGCCCCACCCCACCTCTGGCTATTGAAAATCTTAGCATCCTCAAAGCCAAGCTTAGAACCATCTCATTCATGAAGCTATACTTGATCCCTTGCAGTCTCTCCCATCTCTTAGCCACCTGGGGAGCTCATCCATTCAGTCATTCATTATTTACCCCCTGGCATTTATTTAATGCTTTACAATGTACGGAACATTTATATGCACATAATCTCTACCCTCACAACAGTCTGTCATGATCATTTTACAGATCAATAAAAACAGGCTTGTAAGAGGCACAGTCACAAACCAGGGCTCTTAAAATCCCTCCTTCACTTCCAGCCCTGCTGGACCACTGAACATCCATAACTGAACTCTCCAACAAAAAGTATAAACAAATAATTTTTACCCTAATGGGAAATATACTAATAATTTCTAATGCTGGTTGAATGTTTAGTGTTCTTAACATCTACAGAATACTTTAGATTAAAAGACTTATTTCAGATGTATACAACCTAGTTGTCAAGAGGCAATTCTATCTCAGTCCACTCAACCTCCACTGAGGGAAGGTAGTTATAAGACAAAGTTAAACATTTTCCACCTCCCAACAACCAGGATTGGTTTAACTCAGTGATGTCCAAAACTGGTTCAGTAGCATTATTAGGGACACTGAAAATAATACATGCTTGGCCCAGACCTAGATTGGGGCCTATACATACATTTGCTTGTTTGTTGTTTGCTTCTTAAAGTTTCAATCATGATCTCAGTGATTACTCAGGTTTGGGTAGCCTTGGATTAATACACTTATTGTCATTTGGTATTACAAGATATATTTTCTATAGTGATTGAAGGGTACCTCCATTAGATGTTTTCTCATTCAAAGCAGAAAGAGTGCTAGCTAAGTCAACTTCTGAAGGGCAGAACTTTTTCTTAGAAAAAAATTATAGACAGTATTTGTAAATAAACTATCCACACTGTGGATTACTTAATGAAACTTAGCCTTGCTCTGTCATATAAAACTAGACTGAGACATGGTCAGGTACAGGGCAGGATGGTACCTAGGCAGGAGTACAATGAAATAAATTTGGCTTCTTTATCCTTCTTCCTTCCATGAGTTTAGATGATTAAGAATAGAATGAGCCTAGGGTATGAGATGCTGCGGCTAGGCCCATGAATTTCTTACCAGTGTAACTGTTGAGAGGCTGCTGCTTGGACTTACTCTTCGCCATTACAGTGCTGAAAGCCTACAAGAAGCAAAATAGAACAGAGCAGGGCTTTAGCCATCACCATGAACATCCTTCTCTCTACCTGCACACACTACACTTGACCTCATCCACTCTGCAGGGAACAGCACGCACAGCACCACAATCTATTAGAACATGTAGGGGAAGCCTGTATCAGAAAAATGGAAGGAAACCCAAAATCTGGCTTTTGGTTTATTCCAAAAAGCCAGAAGAACGTATATTCCAAGGCAAAATACTAACATTCATTCATTCATTGACCCACTCATTGAAAAGATATTTTTAAAGTATTTTTATTGATTATGCTATTAGAGTTTCCCCAATTTCCCCCTATATCCCCCTCCACCATGCACCCCCCAACCCTCCAGTATCCCTCCCTTAGTTCATGTCCATGGGTTGTACATATAAGTTCTTTGAGTCCTCTGTTTCCTATACTATTTTTTATCTCTCACCATCTATTTTATGCCTACTAATTATGCTTCTTCTTCTCTGTACCTTTCCCCTGCTATTCCTCCCTTCCCCCTCCCCACTGAAATCCCTCTATGTGATGTTCATTTCTCTGATTCTGTTTCTGTTCTAGTCATTTGCTTAGTTTTTGTTTTCATTGTTTGTCTTTTCTTTTAGGTTCATTTGTTGGTAGTTTTCAGTTTGTTGTCATTTTACTGTTCATATTTTTTATCTTCTTTTTCTTAGAAAAGTCCCTTCAACATTTCATATAATAAGGGCTTGGTGATGATGAACTCCTTTAACTTGACCTTATCAGAGAAGAACTTTATCTGCCCTTCCATTCTAAATGAAAGCTTCGCTGGATAGAGTAATCTTGGATGTCCTTGCCTCTCATGACTTCAAATACTTCTTTCCAGCTCCTTCTTGCCTGCAAGGTTTCTTTTGAGAAATCAGTTGACAGTTTTATGGGAACTCCTTTGTAAGTAACTCTTGCTCTTGCTGCTTTCAGGGTTCTCTCCTTATCTTTAATCTTGGGTAACTTAATGATGATGTGCCTTGGTGTGTTCCTCCTTGGGTCCAACTTCTTTGGGACTCTCTGGGCTTCCTGGACTTCCTGGAAGTCTATTTCCTTCACTAGATTGGGGAAGTTTTCCTTCATTATTTGTTCAAATAAGCTTTCAATTTCTTGCTGTTGTTCTTCTCCTTCTGGTACCCCTATAATTCGGATATTGGAATGTTTCAGGTTGTCAAAGAACTTCAAAAGTCTCTCTTCATTTTCTTTGAATTCTTGTTTCTTCATTCTGTTCCAGTTGGATGTTTACCTCTTCCTTTTGTTCCAAATCATAGTTTTGAGTCCTGGTTTCCTTCCTGTCACTGTTGGTTCCCTGAATATTTTGCTTTATTTCATTTCGGGTATACTTCATTTGTTCTTTCATTTTTTGACCAAGCTCAACCAGATCTGTGAGCATTTTGATTACCAGGGCTTTAAATTCTCCATCAGATAAGTTGGCTATGTCCTCATCATTCAGCTCTCTTTCTGAAGTTTGGCTCTGTTTTTTTCTTTTGGGCCATATTTCTTTGTCTTGGGACGCCTGTTAAGTTGTAAGGGGGTGGGGCCTTAGGTATTCACCCAGGCAGGGCAACTCTCCTTGCTGCCCTGCAGCACTGCCTGTGGGGGAGGGGCAGAGAGGGAACAGTACAGCTCACCTGCTTGTCTCTAGCCCACTTTCCAACAGACTCTTGAGTGAGACTAGGAGTTTCTCTATCTGCAGCAGCTGCGGTAGTCCATAGCCAGCAGAGTCTCAGTTTCATGTGGTCAGCTGCCTCACTACAGGTTCTTATCAGTCTGGTTGTTTTGTTTGACTTTTTCTTTAATTCCTTGGTTGTTGGAGCTCCATGCAATTTAATTTTCTGGCACTTCTGGGTGTTTATTTTAGATTAGTTGTTATCTTCCTTTTGGTTGTGTGAGGAAGTGAAGGGTTTCTACCTATGGTTCCATTTTGGCCAGAACTCCTCATTCAAAAGATATTAATGCCCTGCTTATTGCATGTTAGGCACTGACCTAGAGCTGTGGATATGGCACTGAAGAAGACAAACATAAAGGCAGGTGCTCTTGTAATTAATAAAACATAAATTCATTTTTAAGATTTTATACACAATGCTTTCTCATAGAATGAATAAATGATCAATTCCTAATTGTATCTGGCACATAGTGAACATTCAATATGTCAGCTGTTGCTGTGATTATTATTATATGACAGTCTGTGGATTAAGATTTGTCTGTTTAAAAAAACTGATCTCGAAACTTCCGGCCAAGATAGAGGAGTAGCTGGACACGCTGTGCCTCCTCTCACAACCAAGATTAAGGACAACAAAAATATAGAACCAAAAAAAAAGAAAACCCAACCAGGACAGAGAGAAAATTGAATTGTGCGGGAGTCCAACAACAATGATTCACCCAAACCGGTAACAGGGGCGGAGTGAGCGGCCTGCGGAGACCAGGCCTTGTGGAGTCGGATGGAGGGGGGATAGGCCAGTGGTGGTCCTGGGTGGCCAGTCACTTCAGGCACACAGGTGGTGGCGTTGCCGAATGTGAGGTGGCCAAGCGAAGTGCACAGGGCGGCAGACCATGGACACACATTTGCGCACAGATAAACCAGGTGAAAATGGGCAGCAAGACAGACTGTGTGATGCAGGGCCCCAGTGCCAGGAAGTGAAGCCTAAAAGCACCCATTGAAAATACTTGTAGGGGCTGAGGTGCCGGGAGGGAGTCCCAGCCTCAGAGGAGAGTTCATTGGGGAGATTCACAGGGTCCTGGAGCATGCACAGGCCTACCCACCCAGGAATCAGCACCAGAGGGGTCCAGTTTGCTTGGGGGAAGCAGCAGAAGTGACTGAAATCTGGCAGAGAGTGGAGCAAACGCCATTGTTCACTCTTGGACCCTGCCCCACATCCAGCATCACAACCCAGTGACTGGGCTGCCCCACCCTGGTGAACGTCTAAGGCTCTGCCCCTCACTACGTAACAGCTGTGATTGGACAAAAACAAAAAAAACAAAAACCAAGCATGGCTCAAAAGGGAGAACAGACCAGGGCCCCAGAGCTAATTCATCTGAGCAACTAGGAGGTGGTCAACCTATCAGATGCAGAGCTCATAGCACTGGTAGCCAACCTATCAGAAGCATAGTTCAAAGCTCTGGTGATTAGGAAGCTCACAGAATTGGTTGATTTTGCTTGCAATTAGAGGAAGAAATAGAGGCTACAATAAGTGAAACGAAGAAAAACACACAGGGAACCAATAGTGATGGGAGGAAAACTGGGACTCAAATCAATGGAATGGACCAGAAGGAAGAAAGAAACAACCAAACAGAAAAGAATGAAGAAACAAGAATTCAAAAAAATGAGGAGAGGCTTAGGAACCTCCAGGACATCTTTAAATGTCCCAACATCCAAATTATAGGGGTACCAGAAGGGGAAGAGGAACAGCAACAAGTGGAAAACTTATTTGAACAAACAATAAAGGAGAACTGCCCCAATCTAGCAAAGGAAATAGTCTTCCAGGAAGTCCAGGAAGCTCAGAGAGTCCCAAAGCAGTTGGACACAAGGAGGAACACACCAAGACACATCATAATTACATTAGCCAAGATTAAAATGAAGGAGAGAATTCTAGAAGCAGCAAGGGATAAAGGCAGAGTCACCTACAAAGGAGTTCCCATCAGATTGTCAGCAGATTTCTCAAAAGAGACCTGGCAGGCAAGAAGGGGCTGGAAAGAAGTATTCCAAGTCATGAAAGTCAAGGACCTACATTGAAGATTACTCTATCCAGCCAAGCTGTCATTTCAAATGGAAGGGCAGATAAAGTGCTTCTCAGATAAGGTCAAGTTAAAGGAGTTCATCATCACCAAGCCCTTATTCTATGAAATGTTAAAGGGACTTACCTAACAAAAAGAAGATAAAAAATAGGACAGTAAAAAGACAGCAAACTCACAGATATTAACAACCACACCTAAAACAAAAGCAAACTAAGCAATCACCTAGAACAGGAGCAGAAACACAGACATGGAGATCACATGGAGGGTTTGCAACAGGAGAGTGGGAAGAGGAAAGACGGGGGAAGGTACAGAGAGTAAGTAGCATAGACAGTGGGTAGAGAATAGACAGGGGGAGGGCAGGAATAGTATGGGAAATGCAGAAGCTAAAGAACTTATGACATATAGACATAAACTAAAGTGGGGGAATGTGGGTGGGAGGGGGTGTGCAGGGTGGAGGGGAATGATGGGGGAGAAATGGGGCAACTGTAATAGCATAATCAACAAAATATAATAAAAAAGTGAAACATAAAAACAAAACAAAACAAAAAACCCCCACTTATCTCTGTTAGGATTTGGAACCACCATATCCAGTGTCTTCCTTTTTTAAAGTTGATACATTTGGCAGTAATTATTTCATTGTAAGGATGATAAAGACTGAGGTGAAAACTAGACTTTTTTTGAGTCTGAACTTTAACAATAAAATATCCTAATTTGTAGGACATTTTTTTCATAAGTCATATTTGCACTTGCTATCTCCAGAGCAAAAAGCTCTTGATCTTATCAGATTTTGTACCTGGAAAGGTCATTACAGGAAACTTCCCTATGCTCCTTGTAAAATAATTTGGAAATAAAACAAATGAAATAACATAATCTACTGATAAATAGACTAAAAATAGCTGCCATATGCAAAATGGATAAAAATCTGCTCTCTCCCAAAGTCACTTTAAATGGCAAGATGTGTTGCAGGGTGAAAAATCAATTAGGCAAGCCTTTTGAATTGAATTTGGGAGAAGACTGTAACTTAATCAGTATCAATAACTTAGAAGAATGTGTGGATAACAAGCAGATGGTCTGCAAGGTTTGGAAAAGTGGCTGTATATGGCAAGAATTTGGCAATTTTTCCAACTCTGTTCACAAATGACCAACACTTATTGTGAGGGATGTTAGTAATGTGTTCCTGGAGAGGTGTTCCTTATTCTGAGATATAATGTTTTGCACAAGGTAGATATGCAATAAATATTTGTTATAAAATCAAATGAATGACTATCCATCACCTTTTACAGATACTCAGATCCAACCAGGACCCTTATCAGCATGAAATACTGGTGAACACAAGTATTTTAGTCAGCTGGGGAATTATTCCCTGTCATTCATGAATTCAAAAACTCACCAGTATGTGAATATATGTGAATATAAGTATCACCTTATTGTGAGTTTAGTGTAAGTTGCTATTCCTGAGTCAGGTCAACTCTGGATGTCTGACATATCCATTTTCTGAAATGTAGGGACTTACCAAGGTAGTGTCTTCTGTGAAGAAATGTGTAAACTGCCCTCTGATCTTTCTGAACACACACACCCTCATTGAAAGACTTATTTAGGAAAAAAAAGATGTGTTTATCAGAAGGCCCAAGGGTATACATATGCATGCACACATATCATACTTCCACATGGATATAATACTGTGTTGATATTGAAAAAGCCTGAAGGGGGATAGTCAATGTCAGAGTATAATGTAAGCTACTGTGTTAGACAGTCGTCTCCTTTGAGTTACAGAACTGAAAGATATATCAAGTTATTGATATTTTTTGTTTTTCTTAGTAGTTCAAGTTATTTTTTGTTTTTCTCAAGTTATTTTTTGTTTTTCTTTAGTAGTTCAGAACGCAGGCTTTGAAGACAGACAGGCCCAGGTTGCAATCTTCATTTGGCCATTTGACTAGCTGTGTGTATGTTAACTTCTGGGTTAATAGGTTTTCCCATTTGTAAAATGGAGATAACAACAGTGGCTTCATCACAGGATTAGGGTAGAGAATGGAGCGAGATAACCTCTTAGCACAGTACCTGGCTGATGCAACAGATGGCAGCTATTTTTATTATTAGGCCCTCAGGGAGCCCTCAGACTGTGGTTGATCTTTCTACTTTTGTTGAACTGCCATGTACATTTTTTGTTTGTAGGTTGGAAAGAATAAGCCTTCTTTTCGAGATGTGGTTAATTCCTCTTGCAGGGATATAATGCTTCATGAACAGTTCAAAGATATACTCAGGGCAACCTGTATGGACTCAATTATAGTCCTCTACTTGGGGGGAATGGATGAATTTCATTTGAAGGACAGGATGATTCATTTTGTCAAGAAGGTGGGCTAGTAATTTTCTTCACTGGGTAATTCACCATCATCTTGCAGGTGAGCTGCGGGTGAGACACAGTGGTGTGCTGGAGCTGGCTAACATTGGCTTGCAAGAGCCCACCGTGCACATGTCTTCTCAATTCCATCTTCAGTGGTGTCACATGAAGAGTCTGAAGACAGCAGGGGAAATCAGAAAGCACTACAAACTTCCTGGTGTCTGGTCAGGCAGCAAAAGGAATAAGAACCTTTATACTCGTTCCAGGAAAGAGCAAGCTCTTTCCATTGTCTTGTGTGAAGAGATAAAATGGCCACCATCCACACAGAGACAAGCTGGGAAGTGTGAAAAAAACTAATGTAAAACTAATGTTCGGACCTACTCTCTGGGCCAGGCACTCAGAAGGCCCTTTACACCCACACCCAGACACATGCCTGAGAAGTCGCACTAGCACTTCGATGTTGCTGTTGGCAGAACCAGAAACCTATGTCTTCAAAACTTAGTTTAAGGCGCTGTCTCATCTCATTTCTTTTTTAGTATTTCTTAACATCATCATCAGAGCCTTTTTTGAAAATGCCAACTAAGTGAGAGTAAAGCAAAGAGATCTTTCTTTCTTTCTTTCTTTCTTTCTTTCTTTCTTTCTTTCTTTCTTTTTCTTTTCAGATGAGGTTGTATACAGGATGGGGCAAAAGTGGGCTTACAGTTGCTCATATGGAAAATAATACAATAATTAATAAATAATAATATAAGACTAAACTGTTTTCTATACTTAAAACTGTAAACTTTGCCCCACTCTGTATTTTTTAAAGTATATTTTATTAATTATACTGTTACAGTTGCCCCATTTTTTCTCCCCTTTATTCTCCTCTGCCCTGCACCTTTCCTCCCACCAGCATTCTCCCCCTTCCTCTAGTTCATGTCCATGGGTCATATGTATAAGTTCTTTGGCTTCTACATTTCCTGTACTATTATTCTTAACTTCCCCTTGTCTATTTTGTACCTACCATTTATGCTTCTTATTCCCTGTACCTTTTCCCTCATTCTCCTCCTTCCCCTCCCCGCCATAACCCTCCATGTGACCTCCATTTCTGTGATTCTGTTCCTGTTCCAGTTGTTTGCTTAGTTTGTTTTGTTTTTGTTTTTAAGGTTCAGTTGTTGATAGCTGTGAGTTTGTTGTCATTTTACTGTTCACATTTTTAATCATCTTCTTTTTCTTCAATAAGTCCCTTTAACATTTTATATAATAAAGGCTTGATGATGATGAACTCCTTAAGAGATGGCACTTTAAGGCAGAACAGCACAGCAGCATAGACTAATTATGCTGAATACATCAATGACCTATTCACATGAAAGAAACTCAGCTGATCTGGCTACTCTAAAACAAAAAGCTTGAGATGAAGTGAAAGCTAAAGAAGATGGGCACAAGATGTCTGCACTCAGACACACAGGCACACACATCCTCCATTTGTGTCAGACCACAGCAGATTTCCCTGTGAAGTGACCTACAGATGAGGTAAGAAAGAATAGATTGAATTTGAGGGCAGTACTGGGGCCACAGCAAAAGTAGTCAGATATACCCTTGCTGTTAAAAAACTTATAATCTAATTGGAAAAAAGATAACAATTCACTTAAGTTAGTATTCAGTTCAGCAGCATTCAGTGAACTGTAGCTCATTACAGCTAATATATAACAGCTAACCTTCATGGAGGACTTCCTGTATGCCAGGTACTGTTCTAAGTGTTTACATGTATTAACTCATCGCATTCTCACAACAGCTCGACAAGATGGTAGTTATTATCCCCATATTAAAGCTGAAGAAACTGAGGTACAGATAAGTAAATAAACTTGCCCAAGGAAGTTGATTGATTGGAGAGGAAAAGCCAAAGACTTTGTTTTAAATATGCTGGATTTAAGATAACAGTCAGATATCTAAGTGGAAATGAGAAAGGGTTGGTGATGTAGGTCTGAAGTTGACTCAGAAGACAAGACTCTGCAGAAGTTTAAGAACAGCTGTGTTCTTAGAGGAAGCAAGTAGAGAGAGGAGCATAGGACCCTATATTGAAACCAGGAAGTTGCTTACCTTTAAAGATGGGGGAGGAATAAGTACCAACAAAGGAAAGGAGTGAAGCTAGGTAGTGGGTTAAACATGGCTTTTACAATGTATTCTTTACTAGGTCTCAGATGGGCAATTTACAAAAGTTAGATTTCACCAAATTAGAATATGAGCATGCATTACAGCTTAGCCCCATGTCTTACATTTGAGACACTAAACATATGTTAAATGAATGAACGAATGAATGAGTGAATGAATGAATAAATTGTAGAACATTTCTAAGATATTAACTTACCTTATATGTCTCCTGTTCTCCAGGAAAGATCACAAACTTTATAGCTAGTTGTTTTGTAGAGTGTTGTTTGGCGAATATTAAAACTTCTTCAAACATAATCTCTGCTTCTTCATACTTCCCCAAACTAGCATTTCCAGTCCCAAGAGGAGGAAAGGAAATGGAAGTTATATTTAGCTCAAGGCATTTTTCCAAACACTCCTTCATTATGTTTCTCAATACCTATAGGAAAAATACAATTTTAAGATCAGCTTTCAAGTCAAAAATAAGACTTCACTTACCCCTTGATCCCACCCATTGTTTACAATGCTAATCTTCTCTCCCCGTCAAAGCTATGTCCACTCCTTCTCAGAGGGCAGGAAAGGTCCCACTCTACAGGGAACCCATTACAGCTATAAGGTTAAATGATGAAAAATAGAAGAGCTAAAGAAACTGAAGGAATTGAGTGGTCCTTTTTGTGCTATTCAGGACATTTGGGTACCATGATTTCTCCCAGGTCAGGGCCAACCATCAGGTAGGTTATTCCCACTCATGTGCCACTTCCAGGTCAACAAAAAGAGGTCTTGGGAGTTTAATAAAGGAAGCAGAGGTTAAAATAAGTAAGCACCATTTATTCAGTGTCATTAAGGTCTGTCATATAATTTCTCCTTGAGAATTGCTAGTATACTTGGCAGATTTAAACTTTGCATCAATATTTCAGCATCCAAACTGAATACTAATACAGGAAGGTTGTCTGTGGAAGGACCTTGGAAAACTGAGGGGTAGGGATGATTGAAAGACCAATTTGGGATTAGAGTGCCCTCTAGCCAAGGAAGAACCAGAAATTGTGACAAAGTAAAGATAGACAAAGGCAGTGGGAAGACATGACAGGTAATGAATTTGACTAGAATGGTGCTAGAAGGGAAATCCCAGGTCCTCCTGGAATTTACCAGATGGAGGGAAATATGGAGAGGCTGAATTCCAGCCCACTCAGGGCAAGGCAAATGGGGGTGCAGACTTGACATTGCTGTGTCTGTTTGTGGTGTGCCCACTTAAACTTTAGACACGTCAGGTATTACTGTAGATTAAACTTCTTAAGATAATTTATTATGACAACAAGAATTATTCAGGATTTCAGGCTTTCACAGGAGTGGTAGAAAATAGGGACTACATCACTTGACAGTATTTCCTGAATGTAATGACATGATAGAAATTCAACAAAGACTACATAGACTACCAACCTACATAAAGATAAATTTATTTTGACCTTACCAGATCCTGTCTAGAATATTCTGAAGGCCAGCACACAATGAATACATATTGACCAGACAATTCAGATTTATTTGTGACCAGTACCAACTGGGGATCCTTAGATGTCTGAAGGCTTTTTTTGGTAAACTTCTCTTCCATTTTGTTTCCTGCTTTTTGGGGAATTGATTCCGACACAGAGCCAACTCTATCACCAAGATCTGGATTTGCAAAAGCAACAATTACATCCGCCTGAAAAGAAAAAAAATGGACAGGATTCGTCGTTAAATTACTTTTTGTTAAATGACCACTTTAAATCTTTATTTCCGAAGAGTTTTGAAAATTACTTTTGAAGATCCTAAATCCACAAAAATATCATTTAATAATGGATAGAAACTCCTATTTCCAAAGAGTGATCATTTGACCGGTCTGTTTATCCTATTCAGTAATTAGGTAAAGTGTGTGGATGATATAATTTTTATTGCAAACATCTGTCAGCCTCTTGCTGGCTTATACCCCCCATATTCCCATATTCTGAGCATTCCCTGCTTTATTTTAAGGTTTAATTTAAAAAAAATAAAAATTTAATTTTAGAGAGAGAGGAAGGGAGGGAGAAAGAGATGAGACAGACGTTGATGTGATAGAGAAACGTCGATTAGCAGCCTTCTTGTTCGCACCCCAACCTGGGACCAAACCCGCAACCCAGGCATGTGTCCTGACTGGGGATGGAACTGGCGACCTTTTGCCTTATGGGAAGAAACCCAACCAATTCAGCCATACTGATCAGGGCTATTTTAAGTTTTATGAATGAATTGTTTCATTCTCTGCCTCACTGTCATCACTTTTTGCTATTTTTGTGTGAATTTTCCATTTTGTTTCAAATAGAGTAAAAATAAAATTTCCACCTCTCATTTTTTTTTTAAAGATGTGTCGTACATAAAGAAATTACAAGTGAGACAAAAAAAGTCGGCCTCCACCTTGGTGGGGTCCTCAGATCTGTCACTCACCACCTATCTTACAGGCAGATGCTTTTCCCAGCTCATCTGTCCTTTCAGAAGCAGACTGCACATATACATGGGCTATATTTGAAGTAATATCACATAGTTCGCTCTACGATCTGTGCTTAAAGGTATGTATCCTTTTCCCCCCACCATGCCCAAATCCCCCTAAATCATCCTGATTGTTTTGGCTCCCTTCAGGGGTAATTTAGGTATTTGTCAGAGATGTTAATGAATGCTTTACTTTGAAAGTACAGTCAGAATTTACAATTTGGGGGAACTGGCCCCATTTTGCAGTTGTAAGTTTCCTAATGTTCTTGGAACTAAATAATTATGATAAAAGTTTAGTTAAATAAGTTATTCAACTATGATGTTTCCACTTTCATGTTTCTATATTAATGACTTATCAAATAAATATTTTATTTTGGCCCTGGCTGGTGTGGCTCAGTGGATTGAGTGCCTGCCTGTGAACCAAAGAATCACTGGTTCGATTCTCAGTCAGGGCACATGCCTGGGTTGCATGCCAAGGTCCCCAGTAGAGGGCATGAGAGAGGCAACCAATCAATATCTCTCTCACACACCAATGTTTCCATTCCTTTCTTTTTCCCTCTCTTCCCCTCTCTCTAAAAATAAATAAATAAATAATCTTAAAAAAAAGTTTAAAAAAATTTTTATTTTGTGGGGGTTCTCTCAGTCTTCTTTCTAATTGTCCTGCAGGCAATAAGTGGTATTTTTTCACTTAGGATTAAGTCTATTTGATTGTGGCCTGAGGAGAGTCTCAGGTGTGATATCACTGATCAAGAAAAATAAAAAAGAATACAGCCTTATATTCTTTCTCTTCCTCTGTTCCAGTCCCTGCTCCCTGAATTCCCCTTCACTCATTCATCAATCACTTGCTGAACACCTAGAAGCATGTCTAGACCAGGCCCTGGAGCCACAGAGATGAACACGCTATGATGCTCATTCTCAAGGTGCTCTCTTCCTAGCAGGGGAACTGCACTAACCCAGAAATATCTAGGTTCACTGTTACCCTGACTCTCTCCCTCCCTGCCAAAGCCCTCTCCTTTGTGCCCTGGCTAAATGCTCGTATTTTGTATTCTCCATGGCTCCTGGCACAGAGCTGTATACTCAGAATATAACTTACAGGTCCACCTTAGTCTCCTGACTTGTCCAGTTTATTGTTTTCTATCCATTAATTCCTCTGTGTCTCTCTGATCATTCTAACAACAAGGTCCCTCTTTCCGTCAATTCATATCTATCATAACTTCAGATCCAAAACTCCCATCTTCTGAAGTAATCTTTCTTGATCTACTCCACTCTTTTCACAAGTGTACTTACTCTTAAATATTATGAATTCATTTTGTATTAAGACATTTTTGTTTACTATTGATAGGTTGCTTCAGAAATGTTCAGATGGTTTGTCTAACAATGAGATTCTTCAAATAGAGAATTTTTGGAATCAAAAATTGTTCTATTTCCGCATGGTGCCTAAGAATAATAGCAATAATAGTTATAAATACTTATCATGTGCCAAGCTCTAGCCTAAGCATTTTATATGTATTGATTCCAACTCTAAGATATTATTATTAGTATCCTCATTTTCCAGATGAAGAAACTGAGGACCAAAAGATAAAGTTAATCGGGTTCACATCACACAGCTAGTATATGGCAAAGCCAGTATTCAAATCCAGATGGTCTGTCTCTAAAGTCCATACTCTTCACCTTAACAGGATTAAACAATGGTTGGAATAGTATATACTCAGAACATACTTGGTAGGTAATAAACAGTTAAGGGATCCCATTTGGCAGTTCAAGAGAACACAAAGACTTACCTTCTGCAGAAGAATGAACTCTTGGACAATCTGGACAGTCAGGTTGTTCACCGCCATCATATTGAAAGGAAGGACGGCTCCTTGACTCACCTGGGACCCCAGCTCATTCTTCCCTAGTATGTCTTCTGAAGCAGCTTTAAAGGCAGCAACAGTAGGGTCCTCATTGCTTACCAGGTGAATTTGTTTTAAAGTCCCAGTCAGTTGCATCCCTTGGAAATAACTCCTGATAGTTGCCACTATGATCCGTGTACACAAATTCAGAGGGAACTGGAAAATCCCGGAGCTCACGGCTGGAATTGCTACTGTCTCAATGGGTAGCTTGCTAGAGATGACATAATTCAGAATATTTTCAATGGCCGTTTGCAGCTGATGAATACAGCACTCTCTATGCACTTCCTCCCACCGAGGCCCAACAGCATGGATAATAAGTTTGCAGGGAAGCCTCCCTGCTCCTGTGGACGCTATCATACCAGTTGGTATTTTACCAAATCTAGAAACCAATCTTGTACTCTCCTCTTGGATTTCTCGGCCGCCAGCTTTCACCAGGGCAAGGGCGAGGCCTCCCCCATGCATGAGGTCTTCATTGGCTGCATTCACTACAGCATCAACAGCATGTCTGGTGAGGTCGTCCTTCCAGACAGATAGCTCTAACCAAGGAGTCAGCCTTCTTCTGAAGACTTGCAGAGACTCGCTGTTACCTTCCCAGGCTGGAGAGACCAGGGTAGAGATACAGCCAAATTTATTCTGGAGAACTTCACATAGCTGACTCTCATTATTTTTTAAAATTTTGAACTCATTGTGATTAATGGGTATTTGCCAAATATAGTTTTCTCCAAGAATGTCAGTCTCTGGAAAAGGAGAGAAGATTAAAAAAGAAGAAGAAAGAAATGAGCAAAGGTTCCTTTGAAAAGGATGTAATGCCACCTCAGGTCTGGAGACTGAGTGTCCTATATGCAAAACTGGGATGAACTTCCTCTCACCCCCTTCCTGGCTCTTTCTCACCTAGATATGTAATTAGACCAAGAATACTCAAGAGTTTTCAATGGTAAATCACCCATAAAATGCTTACTTAGTCTTGTGTCTGGCATTTAGTAAATACTCCATAATTGGTAGCTACTATGATACAGTGATAGTGGTAAGAAAAGTACGTGTGTAGGGGTACATGACTTTTACAATTTACATAAAAATTGTGAGTTTGGGAAGCACCATGCTTAAGGCATAAATATTGGAAAGGATTTAATTATGAGACAAAAATAAATGGAGTCTTTTATTCATAACTTGTTTCCTTAGTCTTTGTGCCTTAGTGTGGGTTCTCTTAGAAGCAGACTCTGACATATGGATTTGAGCGTAAGTTTATTTGGGAGTTGATCCTAGAAAACACCAGGGGCATGAGATGGGAGGCCAGAGTGGGAAAGTAAGACGAGAAAAGGAAGAAAATGAATAAAGGATGCGTTACGAAGCAAACAAAGCTTAACTCCACTGCAGAACAGTGTCTCTCAGAGTTATACCACAAGAAGGGGAAAGAAGCTGAAATATTCATCCAACTTCTATCAGTCATTAGTCAAGGATGCTCCGTGGGGGCATGGTCCAGCAAATGGTGGAGAATCATACTCTAGTTTCATGGGACAATTCTGGTGGAATGAACACTGATAGACTAAAAATTACTGTGTGTGGCAGACAAGAAGATGAGCTGCTCAGATTCCCCTTCAATGTGGTTATGGAGGGAATCCATCTCAGCTTTCCAGCCAAGGTCACACTGTTCTGAGGGTGGCCCTCATCAGTGGCTGATCAAGGCCATTTATGTCCAATGTGGGACTCCCCTAATGGGCAGTCCCAGGTTGGCAGAGCTCTGTCAGTTTTCCTTACAATCTGATGGCTCCATCTATCCAATATGGTTTCTCCTCTTTTCGTTTCACAATAAACCTTCCCAATTCCTAACTCCATCTCAGCTTCTGCTTCCTTGAGAACCCAACCTGTGACACCATATTTCATGGAATCTATGCCATCATTATTATATGCTACTGAGAAAGGAAAAACAATACCAATTAAACTATGACATATTATTGATTGATAGGGAGTAGCTTTATTTCCGAGATGTGAAAAACTGTGCATCCTAAAATAGGTAAAATGTGGTAACTAACTATATTTTACTTCAACTCTCATTTCTAATCTCAGCCACCTAGAAAGACCTCTGGTGGTTCGGATTATCTAAAAGAAGCAGCCCTTGAGTAGCCAGATCCAATTGGCCGATGCTTAAATTTCAAGTGGGCCCCCCTTAGAATCAGGCAGGTTCCATTGACTCCTACAACCCTTGTTGAGCAAGGGACAAGCAGTGGGGCACCTCTTCTGACCAGCTTCTAGGGCTGCAGTCAGAAGAGTCTCACATCTTGTGGGCAAAGGAAAGGACTGATGGGAACCCTAAGAGAACATGCCTGCTGATGCAAACTGCCTCTCAAGCAGTCCCCACTCTGAGGCTCAGGCCGAGGTGCCACAAGGTCCTGCAATCACGCACCTGAACACTTGCAGGGGAGACAGTCTCCTTCTGTGTTCCCCTTTTCCCACTGAGGAAAGATCTGAGCAAAGAATTTCTGGAGCAAGACTGAGAGTGAGGTGTTCCTACCTGATTTCTCATTGTAAGCTGCTGCTTCAGCACCCTGTGAAAAATGAGAGTTATTTTTAAAATATGGAAACCGAATGACTATAAATTACCAAAAACAAATACAGCCTAATGATCACAAAGCAACAGAAACGTCTAAAAGCTCTGGGTTTGAGGGGGTAGGGGAACGTGTGTTTGTTCCTTTGTTTAATCTGTGTGCCTGAAATACTTGAAGTACTAACTGTTCTAGCAAACATTGACCCTATCGCACTTCCTAGAGGCCAATCAGTGCACTTCTAATTCAAGATGAGATGAAAGGTTAGAGATTAACACTTGAAAAGGCCCAAAGGTCACAGACCAAAATGACCCCAAACTTTCAGACAGGCCTCCAATTTCCAAAGGCTTGTAGGGTTTTCCTAGATAAAACAGAAGACACAGGGACATGAGGTACATCAGCTACACCCCCCACCTACCAGTCAGAACCCGCCTTCCATTGCTTATTTCATGCCATTGGCCTGAATGTAGAATTTTATGGTTAAACAGATGAGGTGTCCTTCCTCTCTTTCCTTGTTTTTATCCATCCTCCATAATTCTCCCCTCATTCCGCAAAAGCAGAACTGCTGAATGAGTAGACAGAATCAAAATGATACTGAAGTTACATTCTTAAAAGTCATCCATTCTAATGGTGCCCCTATTGTTTAGATCAGCATATTCTCGATTCCCTTTGTCTCACATGGTACAAGGAAAAAACTTTTATTGGGCTATTAAAACCAAACCAAAGACCCAGATTTATTGCTGTTATAGGAAGAACTATTCATGTGCTGATCAAAGTTTGTGATAAATATACATTTATATATAAGTACTTTTACCTTAGAAAAGTCCATCCTTCCGGGCCCTGGGGTCTTTAAATGTTTGTATTCTGTTTTGCGTTTCTGAGCAAAGACAGTTGATCCCAAATATGGTGACCCACTCCTAGAAATGAACACAAAGGATACAATAAGCATTGACCAGCTCTTAGGGAAGACTAAACCATAGGAAGACTAAACATGATTTCTGATCTTGAGTAGTTTTTAGTTTTACTAGTGAACAGGCACTACTGTTTTGCTGCTGTAGTTACTGGTTACCTTCTATCCTTTACAGAGAGGCTCCAATTGAAATAATGGCAGTTCAGAGATGGGCAAGAGCCATATGGGCTATAGCAGGGAAAGCTTTATGGAGAAGGTGAGACTAGAACCAGAACTTGAAGGATGGAGCAGGTTTTTACACAGTTAGAAGAGAAGAATGATTCCAAGTAGTGAGACTGAGCATGGCATTAAAAATAAAATGAGGCCCTGGCTGGTGTGGCTCAGTGGGTTGAGCACCAGCCTGAGAACCAAAGGGTCATGGGTTAAATTGCCAGTCAGGCCATGCCTGGGTTGCAGGCTGGGACCCCAATAGGGGGCTCTTGAGCGGCAACCACATATTCATGTTTCTCTCCCTTTCTATCTCCCTCTTTTACCCTCTCTAAAAAGAAATAAATAAAATATTTTTAAAAATGAGGAAAAACCAACTATACGAGTGAGCCTAAAGAACCCTGGAGAGTATTTGAAGAAAAGAACTGTACTTATGCCCATCAAGGGTGTGTGTACTGAGTCTGTGGTAAATTCCTTGATCTAGTAAGAAAGAGGAATATCTGGATAAAAATCAGAAACACTGAAAAATCTATTTTAATGATTGTCCATCAATTAGGTAGAAATGAAAATGCCTAATGACATAGTAGCCTACACTAGTTGCCCACATAGTTGCCATTTGCCTCTGAAATGATTTGTAATGCCTTTGCAGTAGAAAAATTTTGTATGGCGATCTACAGCATCAGAGCACTATTATTCTTACATGTCAGGAAAAACAGCATATCCAGTACAATCCTAAAGTAGGAAGGCAAGATGCATTTTTGCCCCCAGAGGGCACTGTTGTTTTCTCAAAGGGAGGAAGTCTTCAGTGTTGGCTTTGGCCTCAGATGGTGTTGCACTTGTTTTTTTCTGTAGACCAGGCTTCAAAGGCCTACGGATACATTTGATGTGGTGGTGGTGGTGGGGTTAACCCCCCAAAAATCAGAAACAAGGAGCATATTGCCCCAAACATCAAATCTCTTCCATTTTAAAAACACCACCAATAACAACAAAAGTCTTCCTAATTTTCCATAACTGGTTCCCACTGTGTTCTTTTTTTCTGGAGGGGCAGCATGAAGAAGATGACTTTTCTCCATCCGTCTGCCTGTTCAGCCCACTGTAGTGGGCCCCTGCCTCACCCCCAGCAATCCTCTGAAACTGCTCATCAGTGTCCTCCCGGAGGTTAACCCCAGTAGACTCTCTTCTGTCTTTTTTCTTTTTTTAATTATATTTTAGTGATTACGATATTACAGTTGTCCTGATTTTTCCCCCTTTGTCCCCTACTCCCTCAGGCAACCCCCACACCATTGTTCATGCCCATGGATCATGCATATAAGTTCTTTGGCTACTTTGTTTCCTATACTGTACTTTACTTCCCATGGCTATTCTGTAACTACCTATTCGTACTTCTTAATGCCCTCACCTCTTCACCCATTTCTCCACACCTCCCTCCCATCTGTCAACCATCAAAATGCTCTCCATATCCACAATTCCGTCTCTGTTCTTCTTTGTTTAGTCCGTTTTTTAGATTCAATTGTTGATGGGTATGTATTTATTGCCATTTTACTGTTAATAGTTTTGATCTCCTTCTTTTTCTTAAGTCCTTTTAACATTTCATATAATAATAGTTTGGTGATGATGAACTCCTTTAGTTTTCTCTTGTCTGGGAAGGGGGAAGCTCTTTATCTGCCCTTTGATTCTAAATGATAGCTTGGCTGGGTAGAGCAACCTTGGCTGTAGGTCCCTGCTTTTCCTGACTTTGAATATTTCTAGCCAATCTCTTCTAGCCTGCAAAGTTTCTTTGGAGAAATCAGCTGACAGGCTTATTGGGACATCCCTGTAGGTACATAACTAACTGTTTTCTCTCTTGCTGCTCTTAAGATTCTTTCTTTATCTTTAACCTTTAGCATTTTAATTATGATGTGTCTTGGATTGGACCTCTTTGCATCCATCTTGTTTGGGACTCTCTGTCCTTCCTGGTCTTCTGTGCTAATTTTTACTTGACCTCTTTCTATGGTTATTGTGTTCTTGGAGTCCTAAAACTCTGCTTTCTTGCTTCTCCTGCACCATCTTCCCTTGGTTCTTTTGCTACCTTTCACTTTACAGGCCTTTTGCCTGGATTCACCTCCCTACCTTCACGCAACCCTCTCCAAAATCCATGCTTTCTCTCCTGGATCCCACAGTTCAATCAATGACACGCCATTTACCCACCCAAGTCAGAAATTCAGAATTTTCTTATTTGTCCCATAACCAAAATATCAACTAAGTCCAAACACCTAAGTCACTTATGCCCTGACCCTCCTTGCCCATTGGCCATTTCACCTCAGAGCCTTAGGGCCTCTTGCCTGAGCTATGTCACTACATTCTCTTTAAAGATTTAAATGTGTTTAATTTTACATTTTATTGTTTGAACAGGTACTAGTTTGGTGGTTCAAATTTAGAAAGTGTGAAAGGCTCCCTCCGACCCCTAACTGCAGAATCATAAAGTCTGTGCAGTTGTAATTGTGATAGTACTATCAAACTGCTCTCCATAAAGACTGACCTATTTCCAGTCTTACCAGTCACGTGCAAAAACCTTATCTCTGGCCTCTCTGCCACCATTCATCCCTGCTTCTTCGACTTCCCGCCAAGATGGAGGCATAGGTGGACACACTGTGCCTCCTCGCACAACCAAGATTAAGGACAACAAAGATTTAGAAACAAACAAACAAAAAAAACCAACCAGATCTGACAGAAAATTGAACTGTAAGGAAGTTCGACAACCATTCATTCAGACCGGTAGGAGGGGGGGAGTCGGTGGCCCGTGAAGAGGGATTTTGGCAGGAGAAAGCGGTGGCTGGCAGTCCCAGGTGAGTAGGTGGCAGCTAGCAGACCCAGTGAGGCGCGCAAGGCGGCTAGCTGACAGCGGACACACATTCACATGCAGGTAAACCAGGCAAAAACAGGGAGACAGACCGAGCAACCCAGGGCCCCAGTGCCAGGAAATAAACCCTAAAAGCACCGATTGAAAACACTTGTGGGGGTTGAGGTGCTGGGAGGGATTCCCAGCATCACAAGAGAGTACGTTGGATCAACCCACAGGGTCCTAGAGCATACACAGGCCCACCCACCTGGGAGGCAGCACCAGAAGGGCCCAATTTGCTTGTGGGAAATGGCCTAAAGGACTGAAATACGAGAGAGAGCGGAGCAAGCACCATTGTTCCCTCTTGAACCCCACCCCCACATACAGCGTCACAAGCCAGCGACTGGGTTGCCCTGCCTTGGTGAACACCTAAGGCTCCGCCCCTCATAAGTAACAGGCACCATCAGACCAAAAAAGAAAACAACAAAAAAAATGGCTCAAACGAAAGAACAAATCAAGTTGCCAGAGCCAATACTTCTAAGTGACCAAGAGAAAGCCAACCTATCAGATGCACAGTTCAAAGCACTGGTGATGAGGATGCTCACAGAATTGGTTGAATTTAGTTGCAAATTAGATGAACAAATGAAGGCTACAATAAGTGAAATGAAGGAAAATGCACAGGGAACCAAGAGTGATAGGAAGAAAACTGGGACTCAAATCAATGGAGTGGACCAGAGAGAAGAAAGAAACAACCAAACAGAAAAGAATGAAAAAACAAGAATTCAAAAAAATGAGGAGAGGCTTAGGAACCTCCAGGACATCCTTAAATGTTTCAACATTCGAATCATAGGGGTGCCAGAAGGAAAAGAGGAAGACCAAGAAATGGAAAACTTATTTGAACGAATAATGAAGGAGAAATTCCCCAATCTGGCAAAGGAAATAGACTTCCAGGAAGTCCAGGAAGCTCAGAGAGTCCCAAAGAAGTTGGACCCAAGGAGGAACACACCAAGACACATCATAGTTACATTGCCCAAGATTAAAATGAAGGAGAGAATTCTGGAAGCAGCAAGAGATAAGGGGACAGTCACCTACAAAGGAGTTCCAATCAGACTGTCAGGTGATTTCTCAAAAGAGACCTTCCAGGCAAGAAGGGGCTGGAAAGAAGTATTCCAAGTCATGAAAGGCAACCACCTACATCCAAGATTGCTCTATCCAGCGAAACTGTCATTTAGAATGGCAGGGAAGATAAAGTGCTTTTCAGATAAGGTCAAGTTAAAGGAGTTCATCATCACCAAGCCATTATTATATGAAATGTTAAAGGGACTTACCTAAGAAAAAGAAGATAAAAAATATGAACAGTAAAAAGGCAGCAAACTCACAGTGATTAACAACCACACCTAAAACAAAAGCAAACTAAGCAAACACTAGAACAGGAACAGAACCACAGAAATATAGATCACATGGAGGGTTAGCAACAGGGGAGTGGGAGGAGGAGAGCGGGAGAAAAGGTACAGAGAATAAGTAGCATAGACAGTAGGTAGAAAAACATAGAAAGACATGAAAGCTGAATAACATGTTATTAAACAATGAATGGGTCATCAATGAGATCAAGGAAGAAATCGAAAGATCTCTTGAAACAAATGAAAATAAGGACACAACAATCCAAACTGTTTGGGACACTGGGAAAGCAATCCTAAGGGTGAAATTCATAGCATTACAGGCCTATCTCAAAAAAAAGAGAGAGAGAGAGAAAGCTCAAATAAACAATTTAACTTCACTTTAAAGGAACTTGAAAAGGAACAACAAAGTTCAATAAGAGTATAGGAAGGAAATAAAGATCAGACCAGAAATAAATTAAATACTCTTAAAAAATACAAAAGATCAATAAATCCAAGAGCTTGTTCTTTGAAAAGAAAAACAAAATTGACAAACCTTTAATTAGACTCATCAAGAAAGGAAGAGAGAGGACCTAAATAAATAAAATCAGAAATGACAGAGGAGAAATAACAGTGACACCAGAGAAATAAAAAGGATTGTAAGTAAATATTATGAACAATTATATGACAACAAACTGGACATCCTGGATGAAATGGATAAATTCTTAGAAACATGCAATCTTCCAAAAATAAAATGGAAAGAATCAGAGAATCTGAATAGACAGAATACACCTAGTGAAATTGAAGCAGTAATCAAAAACTCCCAAGAAACTAAAGCCGTGGACCTGAATACTTCACAGGTGAATTTTACCAAACATTCTGAGAAGAACTAATGCCTCTCCTTCTCAAAGTATTTCATAAAATGCAAGAGGAGAGAAGGCTCCCAAACTCATTTTATGAGGCCAGCATTATCCTAATTCAAAAACCAGATAAAGACACTACAAAGAAAGAAATTATAGGCCAATAGCCCTGATGAATATAGACACTAAAATCCTCAAAAAAAATATTAGCAAACAGAATATACCCATGCATCAAAAAGATCATACACCATGATCAAATGGGATTTATTCCAGGAATGCAAGGATGGTACAACTTTTGCAAATCAATAAATGTGATTCATCATATATACAAAAGAAATGATAAAATCCACATGATTATATCAATAGTCGCACAAAAAGCTTTTGATAAAATCCAGCACCCATTTACGATAGAAACTCTTAACAAAGTGGGAATAGAGGAACATACCTAAACATAATAAAGAACATACATGACAAACTCACTGCCAGCATCATACTCAATGGACAAAAACTACAATTGTTTCCCTTTAAGATTGGGAACAAAACAGGGATGTCTGCTTTCACCTCTCTTATTCAACATAATACTAGAAGTCCTAGCCACAGCAATCAGACAAGAAGAAGGGCTGCTGTAGCTCAGTGGATTGAGCACAGGCCTGTGAACCGAAGGAATGCGGTTCAATTCCCAGTCAGGGCACATGCCTGGGTTGCAGGCCAGTCCCCCAGGCCAGTCCCCCACAGGGGATGCACGAGAGGCAACCATACATTGATATTTCTCTCCCTCTCTCCTTCCCTTCCCCTCTAAAGATAAATAAATAAAATGTTTAAGAAAAAGAAAATAGAGGGAGGGCAAGAATGGTATGGGAAGTGTAGAAGCTACAGAACTTATGACACATGGACATGAACTAAAGGGGGGAATGTGGGTGGGAGGGGGTGGAGGGGAATGAAGGGGGGAAATGGGACAACTGTAATAGCATAATCAATAACATAAAATTAAAAAAAGAGATTTGCTTCTTCTTTCACAAGTCCACCTTCCTTTACTAGCCTATGAGGTGGGCGCCTCCAGGCTCATCGGTATTCCCTAGTACACAGGGCAGCACATGGTCCACACTGTTGGTCAAGACAAGGAATGAAGGCAGAAAGACCCCCAGAGCCCGTCTGAAGCATAGGATTGGACGTCCATAACAGGTGATAGGTTATAACGCAGGTGAACCATTTCAATTTTTTTTAAATGCAGGTATTAATCTAATTCAGAATGGGAATTACATTTTAGCTGCACATAACGGTAACAACAATAAGAGTCTAAAGGAATCACAAACTCAGGAGAAACTTTGACTCCTGCAACTGACCAGCCTCATCCTCACGTGGGGGCCCTGGCTCTGGCGGCCGGCTTCTAGCCTGCCCGCCGCCTAAGCCCAAGCCCTCAGGAGAGGAAATGCGAGAGCATCGGTAGCCCACCGCCCCGGGGTCTGGGGGACTGCAGGAGCGGACCTACTCACCTGGCGGATGGCTGCAGGGGAGGCGGCAAAGAGAGGAAGGGGAGCGGCGCTGCCGGGAACAGGGAGGGAGCTGAGGGAAAGCGAAACTGAAACTTTGCTGCCCCGGGCGGGCCCTGCCTCATTCCAGGCCCAGCAACGTCCCGAGCAGCGGCGCCAGCCCTACACTGAAAGCCATGGCCTCGAACCTCTGCCCTCCGTCGCCACTGCTTGTGCGGGTGTCCGAGCCCGGCCATCAGCAAAATCTACGTCGGAAGCTGGAAATCTACTTCCAGAGCCGGAAGAACTCGGGCGGCGGAGAATGCACTGTCCAACCCCTGGGTGACAGCGCCCCCGACACCTTCAAGGTGGAGTTCTTGGAAAGGGCAGGTGAGGCTCAGGCCCTGGGCTGGGGGTGCAAAGGTCGTCCCTGGAGCTCACCCCTGCGGGATTCCAGGCAGACCCAATGCTAGCTGACCTAGGAGAGAGGGTGGGACAAAGTATGGCACTTTCTTGTGGGGGCATGGCACCTTCTTGTGGGGGTACAGGAACCTGGGCCTCTGGCTGCCAAGAGACGCAGCCCACGGTGGCAGACAGAGCCCAGAGGTGCCCAGTCGGCGATCTAGCCTGACTGCGCCGTAAAGTTGACACCTTCCAGCATCCATGTCCCAACTCGTCTTTCTCAGCTCTCAGAAGAACAACTTTGCCCTGCCCCCACTCCAGACGCCTATCACCCCTTGCCATTTAGGTATTCCACTTTATGTTTTAAATAAATACTCATTGATTTATTTGGGGGGATTATAAAAATAATATATGCACACCATAGAAAAGAGAGAAAAAAGAATAAAAACACCTGGAGATAAACAATGTGAAGGGTTTGGTATGTTTCTTCCAGCCCCTCTCTATGAATGGCAGTAAACACATATGTATATTTACAGAATTCTGAGTCTGCACTCTTCACTCCCTGTTTTTTCAGTCCACTTTAAGTGAGTATTATTATTCCATATGATTGAAAAGGGAAACAGACGGTTTCAGAGACATGACTTTTAATGAATTAAAAGTCAATGTTCGATTATCATTAACCTTTCATTTGTACAGTAAAACTGAAGCTCCCACTTGAGAATTTTGAAGAGCTCCCTCACATCCCCTGTCACCAACACACCATCCCAGCAAGCAGGGAGCAGCCCTTACTGGGAGGGTGCTTGGGCAGGGTACAGATGCCTGAATAAGAGGAGTATTTAAAATCACTCCCATGTCTATGTGTATGTGTATGTTTAATGTCTCCACTGAAGCTAAGGAGGGAGTGTTGAAAAAAGGAAAGCACCAAATCTTGGTTGACAGCAAACCTGTGACTATTTTCCTGGAACTCAGTGAACATCCAATAGGGAAGAATGTGAGACCTGGAATGTCTCAAGTGCAAACACCATCACAAGAAGCGGAGAGGTCTGGTGAGAAGCATCCAAATGAAGAACATATTCCTAATGCTGTGGATTCCTGTGTCCAAAATGTGAGTATTTGAAAGAAGGAGCCAGGTATGTGCTTGCAACTTCCTCTTCAGTCTCTGTACCTTTCATTGCAACCATCGACTGAGGACTTACTATGAGGCAGGTGCTATTTTAGGCACTGGGACAAAGAAGACAACAGGTCCCTGCTGGGTGTTAGGAGGTACATAGAAGGACAATAAATAAGCAAAACAAATAAATAAAACAGTTTCAGAGAGTAATATGTGCCTTAGAGAGTTACAGGGCCAGGACGAGTAGTAAAGGGGAGGAGGTAGTGCTACTTCTAACCAGTAGTCTGAGACAACTTCTCCGAGGTGACGTTTGGCCTGAGACTTGATTTTTTTTTTCAATTTTTTCAATTGTTGTTCAATTAAAGTTGTCCCTATTTTTCCCCCATCGCTCTCCCCTGCCCTTCCCACCCACCCTCTCCCACATTCAATTCTTCACCCTCCACCCCATGGTCCTTGTCCATGGGTCCTTTATATACATGTTCCTTGACTTGACCCTTCCCCTGGCCTGAGACTTGAATGAGAGGGAACAAGCCATGTGAAGAGTCATTTGACAAGTCAATATCAACTGCCTACTGTGTGCCAGGCACTGTCACAGGAGCTGGGGCTACAGCCAGGAACTCACCAGACTCTGCCTTCAGGGACCTCACATTCTAATGAGGGAAATAGACAGTCATAGTAAACAAATAGATTTATAATAAAATGTCTGCCAGTGGTAAGTGCTAGGAAGAAGAATAAAGCAGGACAAATGACAGTGACAGGACCACTACTTTAGTACATCAGGAAAAACCGCTCCAATGAGGTAATGTCGGAGTAGAGACATGTGTGAAATAAGGGAGCTAGCCTAGCTAAGTGGACTTCTGTGGGAAGAATATTCTAGGCAGAGGGGAGCACAAGAGCAAAGGCCCTGAGACAGGAGCTTACATCCTGAGCGCCAGGAACTACAAAGAGGCAGGCCAATGTGGCTAGAGGGCAGTGAGCAAGGGAGAGAGTGATATGAGAAGAACTTGGAGAGGTACTCAGAAGACAGATGTTTGGGGATGAAGGTCAGGACTTTGGCTTTTCACTTAAATGTTAGGAGGGTTCATCAAGATTTTGAGCCTGGGGAGTGGTATGATCTAATTTACGCCTCTGAAGGATCACTTTGGCTGCTGTGTGGATAACCAATTGTGGGAAGGGGCTAGAGTGGAAGGTCAGAGCCCAGTCAGGAGGAGTTGCAGCGGGCCAGGTGCAAGATGATAATGGCTTGGACTCTAGGGTGGTCCTGATGGCAGTGTAAGGAGTGGCTGGATTCAGGAAGGATTTTCAAGGAAGATCTAGAGGAAAGATATTGCATGCAGAGGAAATAGCATGTGCAAAGACCTTGAGGGATAATAAAACATTAGAAATATTGCTTTTATGTTATATTCAGTTTGCCTATCTTTTTTTTTAGCCTAATCTAATGTGCTTGTCTTATACTTGAGTTTCTAAAGGCTGGGAGCTTAGAGAGTCCACTAACTTTGCATGTAGTTAGGTGTTTAGTTAAAAAAAAATGGGGTGGGGGTGCAGAGGGGATTGAAGATGAGAAAAAAACAGTAATGGGAAAAAAATCCTCAGATTTATGACTCCCTTCCAAGCTCACAGACTCTTGTGAGAACCACAGCAGCTTCTCAGAATGACAAGTGCCTTTTCTCCACTGCCTTCCCTAAGGCCACACAGACAGCGGCAACTGTAAAATCCAGACTGTTAGTCCACAGTGCCTTTTAAAAATTCTCATGCCCAGCCTGGGCTGGTGTGGCTCAGTGGATTAAGCGCCAGACTGAGAACCAAAGGGTCGCTGGTTCCATTCCCAGTCAGGGCACATGCCTGGGTTGCGGGCCAGGTACCCAGTGGGGGTGCGCAAGGGGCAACCACACATTGATGTTTCTCTCCCTCCCTTTCTCCCTCCCTTCCCCTCTCTCTAAAAAATAAATAAATAAAATTTTTAAAAATAAATAAATAAAATAAAATAAATTCTAATACCCAGGCTCTACATTTACATCAGGCTCACTGGAGATGTGCCTGGGCCTTGGCTTTTTTTTTTTTTTTTTTCTTTTAACTTCCCAAGTGATGCTAATGTGCAGACAGGGCTGAGAACCTCTGGGCCATAACATGCTACATCCTGTGTAAAAAGGATTTGAAAGTCATCTTCTGCTAAGGGAGAACATACATAGCAGTTGTTTCTCTAGTCTTTATACATTCTCTTGAGAGGAGATTGCAGACCTGCATGTCTGAGAGATTTCATTTCTTCTTTTGAAAATTTCAGATCTTCCTTATCGTCTCGGCTGAACTGAACTGTAACCTGTTCTCTAAAGAGCAGAGGGCGTGCATAACCACTCTCTGCCCCAATGTCAGAAAGATAGAGGGCCACAATGGAATTGAGAGAGTGTATGGTAACTTCCAAGATATTGAAAAAATACATGGCTTCTTGAGTGAGCAACTCCTAAAAAGTGAGCAGAAACATGAATCATCCCCTTTGACAACAGAGCAGGAGCCACTCCAGCAAGGCCAGAACAGTTGTGATTCTCCCTCTGAACCAAAAACCAAGTCAGAAGGAAAAAGCAACTGCTATGAAGTTCCCTTGCTTCTCTTTGAGTACTTCCAATGTACCCATCCTGGGAAAATAGACTCAGTAGAGAAAAGATTTGGTATAAAAATAAAAAGTCAGGAAAGTTCTCCTGATACGGTCTCTTTAGATTTCACCTCAAGCCAATCAAGTGACGTCAAATCAGCTCAAGAATCTTTTATCCATGAATTTCAGCAGAGCATAGGAACTATGAAGAAGGAGCAGGTTGTGTTGGCTGACAGAAAGCAAGCAAATAAAATCATACAAAAACTGAGCCAGCAGTTTCAAAAGCTTTATATAAAGGAGAATGGAGGAGAATTAATTCTTATGGGTACCCATGATGACGTTTCAGCTGCCAGACATTTTATTGCCTCCCAAATTTCTGAAAGTCCTGTCGAGGCTCCTGTGAAAATATTGACCCTGTGTACCAGGAACAGAATTGAGGTTGACACGGCACATTACAAGCTTTTAGAAGCTGAATTACTACAGGAGCTATCAGAGATAGAACAAAAGTACAACACTCAAAGGAAGGTTTGGGAAGAAAGTCAGAAAACCTGCATTGTATTTGAATCTAAGGACAAGAAGTTAGATCTGTCTGTGCATGCTCATACAAGTTTCATTGATGCCTATCAACATGTCTCATGTCAGCTGACAAGAGAAGTTCTTCCATTGAAATCTTTGGGCAAGGAGAGAAAGGACTTATATGGGACCAAGTTCATTGGTGACTTTAGAAAAAGTCACCCAGGTGTACACTTTGTGCTGAATCAAGAGTCAATGACCTTAATTGGGTTGCCAAATCATCTTGCAAAGGCAAAGCAGTATGTCTTAGAAAAAGGGGGAATGTCCCTGTTAGCTGGACAGAAACAGAATGAAGATCATGAAACACCCATGGACATTGATGGTAATGGTTCAGAAACAGCTTCACCAACATCCCAACGCTCTGCCAGTTCTCAGGCATCAGGAGTGAACAGGGAAGAGGACATGTGTGTCATCTGTTTGGAGCCCATTAAAAACAAGCTAGTGCTACCCAAGTGCAAGCACGGATTCTGCTCCCCCTGTATTCTCCAAGCCATGACGTATAAACCAGTCTGTCCTATGTGCCAGGATCCCTATGGTGTCCAGAAAGGGAATCAGCCAGAGGGAAACATGACTTTCAGTGTCCAAAAACTTGCACTTCCAGGTTATGAATCCTGTGGCTCCATTGTGATACATTATCATATGAAAGGAGGCATACAAACAGTAAGTGCTTCTGAGATCCATGGGTTTCTTTCCAGTGTGCTGAGCAAAGAGACTGTGCTGTTGCCAGTTAGTGAATTTCCCAGGGACTTATTTCCATGGTCTTATGCAATGGCTTTAAATAGTAATGAAATAGTAACAGTCTTTGCCTATCACTTATGTTTTGTGTCTATTAAGGGAGAGGAAGGGTGGGTGGTGATTGATCATGTATTAGGGTGGGGGAGTCAGGAAGGTGGATGGTATTCCCAGCATGAATTTAGGAAAAGAGGAGAAATATGAATTCTCCTCTTATGTTTTTGTTTTTGATGTCTTCTATCTGCAAATGAATACATCTATCTGTATAGTAAAATTTAGACTCAGGAGTGTGCTTATGCAACATTGTTTTGTCTTCACGCAGAAAGAGCATCCAAACCCAGGAACACCATATTCTGCAACACAGCGAACTGCATACTTGCCTGATAACAAGGAAGGCAGGGAGGTTTTGAAACTGCTTCAGAAAGCCTTTGAACAAAAGCTAATTTTCACAGTGGGGGAGTCTCGAGTTACAGGACACTCAGATGTCATTACATGGAATGATATCCACCATAAAACGTCCATGAATGGGGGACCAGAAAGGTGAGAACCTTTTGAAATAAAATGATTGCTAAACAGAACTTAGAGCTTGTAAGATATGGCAGCTCGAGGGTATGACTATAAGGGACTCTTTCCAGCAGTGGGATTGGGTACCGTACAGTATTTTAGGAGATGTTAATCTCAAAGGCAGATTGGTTCCCATCACCTTCTACTCTCCCAGACACAAAGTATCATACAGTTACTAAATTTTGCATCAAAAGGCAAGAGGCTTCAAAATCCAAGATGAGTGATATCTCAGATGACTTGATTTGAGGTTTGCAGTTTATTTGAAGGGTAGATCCTAAGAAGGTTATTTACTTTGCCTTCTTTTAAGATCACACTTTCTTCTACCCATTCCTTCCATCACTCCATAGAGATCCTAAAATCACTTGGCTAATAGTACTCTAGAAAAACTCTTATTTAATGTTGTGAAAATTGTTTTATAGGCAATCTAATTGTTCTTAGTGAAATTCAGATACAATACCTCAACCTGTAGTACTCAAAAGGGTCCTGAGACTTTTGCAAATTTTCCAAACTTGAAAATCTTCCTGTAGCATACACTACATTTTTATAGATAAAATATAAAAATATATACTATACTATATTTTTATATATAACATGTTATATTTTTATATATATACCATTTATTTTTAATATAGTGTAGTATAACTTTATGAGAGTCACTGCTTACCACGAGCTGAAAATATGAAGTGTCTTGTTGGAAGGCAGATGCTAGGCAGACAGGCTCACTGACTAGCTAAAGGGCTCACATCCTCACACTAACAAGTGGTTATAAGCCATCCGCCTTCAGGAGTGCTTGTTAATGTTTGCAACACAATGTTAATGCCAGCAACCTACTCTACACATTCTTTAAAACCATGTGAGATGAAGCTAAGGGGCTCTTCCTTCTGCAGATATGGCTACCCGGATCCTAATTACCTGAAACGCGTCAAACAGGAGCTGAAAAATAAAGGAATTGAGTAAGAAGACTGCTGGAAGGATGTCTTGAGCCAAGCTTTCAAAAGACACAGTTGAAGGAGCAGAGTAAATATCCTTAAGTAGAAAGATCTTTTACAAATGTTCATCTCAAGGGTTCATAGAAGAGTAAGAATCTGTTTTCTGTCATTTTTGGAGTGCTACTTTTTATGGAAGACAAAATCCCCAATATCTCTGTGACTTTTGCTGCAGGGCTGTTATACCTCATTCTTGGGTCATTGTTGGGAGGAGGAGGGGATGGAGTGTGGTGGACCTAAAGTCATCTTCTGTGCTCTGCAGTCGAAACACTAGCTGCCAGTCGGTCCTTTTTTCATCGCTGTCTCTGGGGTGGTCCTTTAGTTTTTTGTTGGTTGATTTGCCCTTTAAGTAAAATCCTAGTGTGAATGGGGGAAGTAGGGAGGCTTTGGTTATGAAACAATTAAGACACATGTTCCCCTCTTTCATGGCCAGAAAAGTGGCCAGGAGCAGAGATTGGGCAACTTTGGTAAAAAATAGCATAAGGCTATTATTTTTCATGACACAGAGCTTGGTATGGAGTTGGTACTTAATAAATTTTTGCTACCAGACTTAGGTGGCTAAAAGCACAACAGAGGAATATATGTTCCCTAAATCTTTATCAGAGGCAGGAATGAGGAAGCCCTTTCTTGATTCCTCACCCCTGATTTGGAAAACTGGGTTTCTTATCTGGTTATCCACACTGCAACCTCTCTCCAAAAATGATGAATGAGGTGTGTTTTTCTTTTCTTAAACATATGCATACACACACACATATTTGATCAGAGAGCAATAGCTAATATCTACTGTGGACTTATTTTGTCCCCTTTATAAGATTTTTACATTCGTGTGCTTGATACTACTAGTATCTCCATTTTATAACTGAGAAAGCTGATGCACAGAGAGGACTCCTTGGCAAAGGTCGCATAGTTAACAAGCAGAACTGCTAGGATTTAATGGAGATAGCCTGGCCTCAAGGCTTCCGTACCCCAGAGCTTCTCCTCCACTAAGCTGGCTGAGAAGTTCTCGTTATCCTGGGCTTCTCTCACAGCAAATTTCCTCCAAAGAAGTCTTACTTGAAGAACTGAAAACCCAGAATCTTTTCCTTTGTCTGGAGAGTTGAGGAAGCTTAAACTAAATCATAGGCCTTTTTAAAAAAAAAAAAAAATCAGATGATACATTTAAATTTTGGTGATTCATTAAAGTCTTTACCATTATGATTAGTTGTTTTGTACCTACTAAGCTTTAGCTAAATTTGCGTCAGACAAACTCAAGTTTGGTTCCTGCTAAGGTCCAGATCCTTGATCACAATGCCGTGTGTGCATAGGCAGTTCGGTGGTGTGAGCAGCTGCTGAGCCTTTGGATTGCCGCTTTTGCTCTGCGCAAGGTATTATCACATGTATTTGCTTTCAATAAAGTTATTCCTAATCTCCACATTAGGAACAGATTGTCTGTGTTCTTTCCCCACTCCTTTTTTCTTTTCCCTTAGGTGGAGATTCTGGTGGTTTCCCACAATATATAGGGTGTACAAGAAAACCAGTTTTGGCTTCACTATTGCCACTTTCAGCTGTGAAAATCACATTTAGTATTATTTTTCCTTAACCCACACAGCACTACAAAGGTAAGAGTACGCTGCAGAATTTCTGTTTCACTTTTCCAATGTTGGTGCTGGAATCCCCAGGTGGCTCACTGGGCATCAGCAAATCAGGGCACCCTTTTCTCCAAAGAAAAAGATAATTGAAAATAATATTGATGTATTTGATGTTTTCCTAAAGATAGTAAGCTTCTGCACCCAGTTCCAATGTGTGGGTTTCCTCCCCCCAACATCCAAGCAATTTTCTGACACCAGCAAAGGGTCCTACAATTCAACTCAATTCTGACACTCTCTATCAGGAGAAAATATCAGATTCTCCAGGTTAAGGGCTCAGTCCCATAAGACTGCCTTGTACTTCAGAAGACAATAATAAACCCTGGTTGTTACCTGGGCCTCTGCTGAATAGCTATAAATCTGAGGTTCCCACGATACCCTCCTTGGATAATTTCCTAGAGCAACTCCCAGAATTCAGGAAACCAGTTTACTCACTAGATTATCTGAATATTACAAAAGGACATGACTCAGGGTCCTGGGGCGTGTCTCGTTTGGAGTGTTGTCCTGCACACTGAAAAGTCATGGGTTTGATTCCTGCTCAGGGCACATGCCTGGGTTGTGGGTTTGGCCCCAATTGGAGCACATACGGAAGGCAACTAGTCTACATTTCTCTCACACATAGATGTTAAGAGTGGTCAATGATGCGGGCTGTGAAAGATTTCACAAAGAGAAGAAAATGCAGAGCGCAAAGCTTTTTATTGACTTCACAAGACTGGAAGGGGGCATGGTGTGCAGAGATGCATTAGCTTCAAAAGGTGGGGGCTTTGAGCTTTTATTGGATCACAGTTGGATTATAAAGGGTGGGGGGGTTGCTGTTGTGTGGCCCCTGGGCTGTTGGGGGTGTTGTAACACAGGAGATTTCAGTGGGTTTTGCAAAAGCTGCAGTTTGCTCCAATGTTATCTTTTGCCTTCCCCTGTGAGGGAGGTTAGTCCCACTTTGTTCTTGCTTTCCAGTAATTTCCAATCCTGGGGACATAAGCTCAGAAGAGTAAAATGACAGTCACATTTAACAAGGTCATGGTCCTGCTTGGCAAATGGAGACACGAGAGCAAATGGCGTATGCTTTATCCTTTCAACAGATGTTTCTCTCCTCTCTCTTTCCCTCCCTTCCCCTCTCTCTAAAAATGAATAAGCCTATACTCGGGTGAGGATAAAAAACAAAGATATAACTCAGGAAAACCGACCAGATGAAAGAGATACTCAGGGAAAGGGAATGGAACCTGCCACTCCGCCAGCACCTTCACTTACCACCAACGCAGAAGCTCTCTGAACCCCGTCTTTTTGTGGTTTTATGGAGACTTCGTTACATAGGCATGATTGAGTAAATTATTGGCCATTGGTGACTTAACTTAATTTCCAGCCCCTCCCTCCTCCCCACAGGTCAGATAGTGGGGCTGAAAGTGTCAACCCTCTAATCACAACATGGTAGCTTCCTCTGGCAACCAGGCCCCATTTTTAGTTACCTCCTTAATATGAATCACCTCATTAACATAAAAAACATCTTTATGCTCTCAGCCTTCAGGAAATTCCAAAGGTCTTAGGAGATCTGTGCCACAAACTGGGACAAAGACCAAATATATTTTTCTTATAAATCACAACACCACAGATAGCATCAAAGCAGTCATTAGGAGAAAAATCAAATCTTTGTGGTACTTCCTTACATTGATCTTATGGTGTAGTACTGGTTTTGCTTTGATTTCCATATGGGGGTTGGCATTATTTTCTTTTCTCTTGATAAGAGTTCTGAGTCCTATAAAAACACAGAGCCTTAGAAAAAAATCCAGAAGTTAACACCTTGTTTGGGAGGTGCAAGCCCAGGTCAGTGAAGGTAGGGATAAACAAAAAGAGGAGTGAGGTCAACTGAGATGTGACGGTGGGCTGCCTTGGGTTATCACCCCGGTGGCAGCTGCTTCGCAAAGACCTTTGGAAAGACACAGCAGGTTTACTCTGTAGCTTTATTTGCTTGGCGTAGGAGTTGAAAAAGACTGCAGAAATCATATTGTTGAAATGCCTTATTTTAAAGAGGAGGGAACTTAGTTTTATTTCCTGGGAAAACAACAGACAATGTAGACTGTATTACAGTTAGAGCACATTAAAGTGTCATCCTAGCGGCCCCTTTGGCTCCTTCCTCTCGTCCTGCATGTCTGTCCACCATCACCAGTCCTGACTCTCCTCTTTAAATCTCACTACCCGGCTGGCGTTTTCAGAGTCCTCTCACCAAAATGATTAAAGTACCCACTAAAAACTCTCTCTGTCCCCAACTCTCTTCCTCCTCCCACTGCAAACTATCTTTTGAACAAAGTAGCTCTGATCTCATCACTCCTCTGATGATATGTCTTCAGTGATTCCTAGACGATCCCAGAGGGAGATGGCAGGGCAGTGAGTGACAAAGTACCTCCACCCCAGGCTGAGAGAGGAGGAAGAGTTCAGCTCCTCCCCCTGGCACCTGCCCCTGACAAAGCAGGAAATAATATTAAATAAAAATAATTTATACAAAATGGTTCATACAAAGAGCTGTGGACGAGGGAAGAGATGCCTCTGGGAGAGACTGAGATGACTGGAAGGGGTCAGGAATGGGGAAAGATACCACCACCTCTCCAAGTCCCTAAAACAGAGCCCTCTAGCTGCCCAAGGCCTGGAAGGGGACTCTGGCAAGCAGGGGAGGGCAGAGAAGGGCCAAGGGGTCCTCAGGTGGCCAGGCTGGTGAGCAGGGAGGCGAATTTCAGGGCCTTCCCTGCCTGCTGTGTCACACACTGCACCATCTCTGGGGCTGAGGAACGGGAGAGGTAGCCCGGGGCAGCCCCCTTGATGACGAGCACAGTAGCCGGCAATGCCTGGCTCAGTGCTGTACCTGCAGCCCTGATCTGTGCTGGCGAGGGCAGGAGGCTGTCAGCCAGCCCAGGGTGTCCCTAACAAACATCCAGGGGGGTGAGCAGCCACGATCACCCACTTGCCATGGGGCGTGAAGAAGCGTGGGGGCTGCTTGGCCCAGGTGCTGGACAGCAGGGCTGACTGCAGTGCTGAGTGGTGGCTCTGGCACTGGCCTGCATAGAAACACAGGAGCTGTAGGTCTCCAGTGGGCAGAACCAGCCGGTCCCCTGTGGACAGGACCTCCTGCTGTTCCCGTGGCTCCAGCTCCAGCAATTCAGGATCCCAAGGGCAGGCCTTACCCAGGGGCCTAGATCTCTGAGAATAATGATAAAAAAATGAAAATTAAAAATAAAAATTAAAAAACCCACGAACAAACAAACAAAAAAACTAGATACTCTACAGACTTTATCTTTTTTAATCCTTGCAATAATATCATGAAGTAGTTATGGCTATACCCATTGTACGGATGCCATCGACTGAGGTTACTCGACTGATAAACCATAAAGTCCAGGACTTAGAAGTTGTCTGACAGCAACATCTGTCCCAAAAGGGTGACATAAATCCGAGGCAGCTGTTGTTTGCCACCTCAAGACTGCAACCCAAGATGTTTTTTCATAAAAACGAAAGCGAAAGCTCTAGGCACCAGCCTGTTGGGTGGGGCAGGCCGGCAGTGGGGGGCACATGGAGCTGAGGACCAATACGCCCGGCTCCCCGCTGGTGATGTGTCCCTGCTGGGGCCTGGACGCCCGCACCATCCTCCCCGCCCACTGCCACACCAAGGACTTGCACACCAAGTTGCAGGAGTACTTTCTGAGCCCGCAGAGACCGGGAGACCTGGAGCCTGAAGTCCGCCAGGAGCCGGGCAACCCGATCCTCTTCCTGGCGCTCTTCCTGAAGCAGGATGGTGAGGGGCGCCGCGAGCGGGAGGGTGAGGAGCGGGCGACAAGGGCTGACCCACCCAGCGCCCGGTACCTGCGGGACATTTTGCAGCTCAGGGCTGCGCAGAGACCCTACGTCCCCCAAAACTCTCTCTTCTAGGGAGGCGCTTACCATCCTGACTTGTTCCAGAAGAGAGTCGAGGGCCGGGCATGTTTTCTGTGGAATGAGCATTTCCCTCTGAAATTTTAAAAAGTTCCTTGTGAATTGGGAATATTGGTCCTTTATCTTTGGTATAGGTTATGAATATTTCCTTTCCGTTTGCCATTTGTCTTTTCAGCTTGCTATTGGTGGTTATTCTCCCACACACAAACTTTTTTTAAAAGTTTGGTACTAAAATGGTAGTAAAATTTACCAATCTTTTGTTTTATTACATCTGGACGTTAGTCATAATTTTAGAAGTTTTCTCCTCCACCCAGGTTATCATGCCCCATGCTTTTTTCTGTCCTCAAAAGAATATTTAGATCTCTGGTACATTTGGAACTTATTTTTGTATATGGTGTGAAGAATGGGTCTAATTTAGTCTTTTTTCTGAGTGGGTATCCCATGGTCACAGCACCCAGCTGGGGGGTGAATCCCTTTAAATCCCTACATGTAGAGCTCCCGTTCTGTTTCATTAGTTGGGTTTATTAAAAAGATCACCACTGCCTCAGTAAGTTGAGATACAACCATTATCATACACCATGTTTTCCTATGTCATTCGGCTGTTTCTGGAACTTCTGTTCCGCTGACCTGCTTATTCACCTGTTACAAAGAGACTCTGTCCTGTATTTAATGTCAGGGGATGCCGTGTATATTAACACCAGGGCTGGTCCCCTAACAGAACTCTTCCTCTTCAGTGTTTTCTTAACTGTTCTTGTTTGCTTGTCTTTCCTCCTGAACTTCAGGATTGACTTCTGGTTTATGTTCAGTGTCAAAAAAATTCATTGGAATTTTCATTAGGATTTCATTGACTTTATGAATTAAATTACAGCTGACATCTTGAGATGTTCTAACGAAGAACAAAGTGGCCATTCATGCGTCCACGTCTACTCATTCTGTTCTGCAAACTCAGAAATTTACCGCCCTATGTGCCACTACATTAATTCATCAACCTGCGTTTCTTGAGTATCTGCTATGTTACAGACTTCTTTTAATTTTTATTGTTTTGGTGTTTTATGTGACTCCATTTAAATTGCTATCTGTATATCTTGTTTCACGAGTTGAAAAATTTTCACCTTGGTACAATTAGTTAAATAGATTTAGAACTTGCATTCTACTACCATTGGGGTGTGTAAAGGTAATATTTTTTTACTTACCAGGGGCTACTATTTTTGTGTTTGGGTGTTTATTATGAAGTATGAATTGATGTATAATTTTCTTCATAATGAAAACTAGCTTCCCAACAATATTTATTAAGTTATGATTTATCTCTCCATTTTCTTGTTTCTCTTAATACTTCATATGTTAAATTTTTTGATAGATTAAGATTTATGTTTGGAATTTCTATTGTACTCTTGTCATATTATCTATTCTTAATTTAGAACTACTTCATTTTGTAATTACTACTTTAACATGCATCTTTAAAAAGACTATTTTTTAGAGCAATTTTAAATTCACCAAAACTGAGCAGAGAATACAGAGAATTCCCTCATACCACCTTTATTTTTTAGAGCAATTTTAAGTTCACAGTAAAATTGGCCCTCTATCAAGGGTTCAAAACAATGAAAAATGGAAGTCTATTTCCTTATAATGTCTATAAATATCTGTCATACTCAGTCTTCTTGGTGGAGCTGCAGCGTTTTTGAACTTGGTTTATCTCTGCAGATTGCCCTTTCATTATGCAGTCACAGAAACTTCTTTCTTTTCAGTAACAAGTTGCAGCTCTACTAATTCATGTCAGTGCTTGTGCACCATTATTTACTATCATGTTTGTTACTTTTGTTTTCCTGTGATCTGGTGAGTAGATCAGACTTTACAAAGCATAATGTTTAACTATAATATTTCTAAAAATAAGGCAGTGAGTAAAATCTATTTTTTCCAAAGTATTTAAAACATTAGCAAGTAGCATAAATACCAGAGTATTTCAAATGTCAAATCAGATATAAAACTAACACCTGAAGTGTTTCTCTCTCCCTAAAAATTGCTGACTTGGAAGACCGCAGTACAAAAGTGGTACTTTTCAGAAGAGTAAAGTGGATGAGATGAGAATGGATGAAACAGATGAATTTCCAAAAGCCCCTTCATAAGCCTCCCTGTTGGTTGAATTTTATAATATCCTTTAAAAATGGTATTTGTTTAACTTCTATCAGGTTATTTTGAATTGCTCATGAATCGTTGTTTGTATTTGTTGAATTTGTAAGGGCCAGATTTTTTCAGAAAAAAATCACTTCTCCAATATTATAATGAATATCAATGGGAAAATCAGATTAATTTTATAAAACTTCACTGCAAAGTAACCATGGATGGAATGGATACGTTTCATTAGGTGAGGATCAGCTCCATTGCATTCATGAACATCTCATCTTTCAGTGAGCTGCTTGACAGCGGTGCCATTTTAGGGCGTAGACACACTGTATTTCAGAGTCTCGTTAGTATCAAGATTTCTTCTTGTGCCAACTATTTGGTTTGAAAAATATCTACCTTTCATTTTTCATTTTTTAGTGGTGGACACCTACTTGTCCAAAACGCTTGCCTTCGATGAAAGGCCCGTCTTTGTGTTTCTTTATTATGTGTCTTTGGACACAGCCTTGCATGGAAGGGAGAAGCCCTTGAGAAAGTTGCTGGCACCATTTTTGGTGGTCTTGGATCCTCTAATGTGGAAGAATCTTACACAGAAAGCATCACCTGATTAGACTGAGAACTTATAAAAGGGAAGGGACTACTATGAGGTATCATGGCCCCAAGTCAACTATAAGGGACCAGAGGTAGCACTCAGGTCTGCAGCCACCCAGTTCACCCAAGGAAGAACAAAGGTCACTGTCCTCAAGACCTGGAAAGGAGATGTTTCTAAAAAAATTTTCCCTTATCATGTCTAAATATCAAGTCACCCAATTGAATGTGAAGTCAGCACAGTATGGGGGAACATAAAAAATAGCATAGAAGATGATAGGATTTTGACTGTTATCTTCAAAGAGATAGTCATAATAATAGGTTGTTTGGAGGATGTGAAAAGAACTGTGATACAACTAAAGACCAGCCAAAACATTGTGACAGAGAATGTGGCTGGTTCTCCAGGAAGGTTTTCTAATCTTCACATCAGTGCTTTGAAAGAGTCTATACCCAAGGAATGTTCAGTGTGGGAGATAATTGACAAACCTTTCACCATCAATGAAAAGTGCAGAGTAAAGAAAGATAGTCCCTAGCAAGTGAAAAGGGTTGCTCAAGAAGCCCATTCCCAGCCTGTCTGCAGTTTTCTGTTTGTTACAGAAACTAGAGTATAAAAAACCCTCTAAGACTTTTTTTTAATATATTTTATTGACTATGCTATTACAGTTGTCCCATTTCTACCCCATCATTCCCCTTCACCCTGCACACCCCCTCCCACCCACATTCCTCCCTTTAGTTCATGTCCATGTGTCATAAGTTCTTTAGCTTCTACATTTCTCAGTATTCTTGCCCTACCCCTGTCTATTTTCTACCCATCGTCTATGCTACTTATTCTCTGTACCTTTTCCCCTCTCTCCTCCTCCCACTCCTCCATTGCTAACCCTCCATGTGCTCTCCATTTCTGTGTTTCTGTTCCTGTCCTAGTGATTGCTTAGTTTGCTTTTGTTTTAGGTGTGGTTGTTAATATCTGTGAGTTTGCTGTCTTTTTACTGTCCTATTTTTTATCTTCTTTTTCTTAGATAAGTCCCTTTAACATTTCATACAACAAGGGCTTGGTGATGATGAACTCCTTTAACTTGACCTTATCTGAGAAGCACTTTATCTTCCCTTCCATTCTAAATGACAGCTTTGCTGGATAGAGGAATCTTCGATGTAGCTCCTTGCCTTTCATGACTTGGAATACTTCTTTCCAGCCCCTTCTTGCCTGGAAGGTCTCTTTTGAGAAATCAGCTGACAGTCTGATTGGAACTCCTTTGTAGGTGACTGTCCCCTTATCTCTTGCTGCTTCTAGAATTCTCTCCTTCATTTTAATCTTGGGCAATGTAATTATGATGTGCCTTGGTGTATTCCTCCTTGGGTCCAAATTCTTTGGGACTCTCTGAGCTTCCTGGACTTCCTGGAAGTCTATTTCCTTTGTCAGATTGGGGAAGTTCTCCTTTATTATTTATTTGTTCAAATAAGTTTTCCACTTGTTGCTCTTCTTCTCCCCCTTCTTGTACCCCTATAATCTGGATGTTGGAATGTTTAAAGATGTCCTGGAGGTTCCTAAGCCTCTCCTCATTTTTTTGAGTTCTTGTTTCTTCATTCTTTTCTGATTGGATGTTTCTTTCTTCCTTTTGGTTCACTCTATTGATTTGAGTCCTGGTTTTCCTCCCATCACTCTTGGTTCCCTGTGCATTTTCCTTCATTTCACTTATTGTAGCCTTCATTTGTTCATCTAATTTGTGATCAAAATCAACCAATTCTGTGAGCATCCTGATCACCAGTGCTTTGAACTGTGCATCTGATAGGTTGGCTACCTCTTGGTCACTTAGATGAATTGGCTCTGGGGCTTTGATGTGTTCTCCCTTTTGAGCCATATTTTTTTGGGGGGAGTCTGGTCGTGGCTGTTACGTAGTGAGGGGTGGAGCCTTAGGTGTTCCCTGGGGCAGGGCAGCCCAGTCGCTGGGTTGTGACGCTGTATGTGGGAGCTCTAAGACTGTTTGAAGCAAAGAAAATTCATATCTTTTTCAGTTAGATCCACCATGGGAAATACACTTCATTACATGGGTTACTACTGACCAAATGATAGCTGTTGCCTGAGCTCTGTGTTGAGAAAGATTTTGGGACCATATCTGGGTTGATTGAAAAAGAGTGAAGAGAATAATGTCTGTCATAGGTGCAGGGGGTGGTTGGGAAAGGTTACATGTGATATGTTTTCAGCATTTAGTTCCTCTTCTGTGAACAGCAGATTCAAGAATGGTGTCTCTCATTAGCTAGTAGTTTGACTTTGAGCAAGTAGCTTCGTCTCTTTGCACACCACTTTCCCTTTAAAGGAGAATGAAGGTTCTGTGCTGCATGATCTGTGTTGACTCTTTAAATTTTAAAATTGTATGACTGATTACTAGTCAAACTACTAATGCATTGTTGTGGAGGACTACAGAGTGTGTCTTGCTGTGGGTTCCCCCAGAAGAGGGCCTGAGACAAATTCAAGCACAAGCGATTTAAATAGGAGAGTAAAGGAATCAATAGGGTATGTTATCTAATCTGTTACCACTTAGTCCCACTGAAGAAATCAGTGCAAGTCCTATCTGGGAGGCAAGGCTGCTGGGATAATTTTACACCAGCTCCTGACAATCATTGAATGAGGGTTTGAGGACAAGGGAGGGCAGCTTTATTTACCTCCACTTCCTGTCTGCTTCCTCTGCCACAGTGGCAAGCAAAGCAGACTTTGGCACTACGTAGAGAAAGTCTGCAGGAAATACAGTTGGCTATATGACTGAGGAGCCCTTAAATAGTAAGAGCCAGGGGAAATGGACCAGGTCTGCTGGGCTAGGATTCTTGGGGGAATAAGTAAAAGAGCTCATTGGCAGTTGGGGTATTAAGCACAATCAAAACTCAAACATTGTGATAATAAATTACTTGTTTTGGAATCTTAGGGTTAATTATGAATTGAGTTAGAGAAGTCTGAAATCTAATAGTTATTTTTTGTTTGGATACCTCTGAGGAAAGTCTTCAGGTGGAATTACCTGGTAATGCATTTTACTGTTTTCTTCACAGTCAGACAGCTGGAAAGATCGTATTTCAATCGGAAATGTTCTAGCCTCAACCCAAACCAAAGAAGGTCTGAACCTCGTGTTGATAAGAGGAGATGTTTCATATTTCTGTGTAAGTGGTGCTATTTAGTAAGTCTACGAGGGGGTCTTATTAACTGGTTCTGTGATTAAAAGTTAACAATTAAGATCATATGAATTTGAGATGTTAAACCCTCCTGTGGTTCATGCAGTGCTATGCCTTCTATATTCTTCTACCTGTACTTACGTGGAGAGATCCAAGTTTAACCACAAAATGGGTTGTGCAAAGCCACCTCTTGTATTTTTGAATAAATTATCTTGACCTACTCTCAACTCAACTCTGTCTTCTTCTCCTGTTCCATCAGCATTGATAGCGAAAACACTTATGTATCACATTATAACATCACCCTTCGCAAACACACCCTGTCGCTCCTGCCTGAACACTTTCTGAGACACAGTATGAATGAGGAGGGGGAAAATTGACCAGTATAGGTACTAAATGCTCAGCTAGGCTCTTGCCTGCCCCTATCCTCCTACTGCTTCCTTTTCCTTGGAATCACCAAGGTTAGCAGGCTTCGTGTTCCATCTATAGTTGACATCTATGCAACTCAATCCTGGCTGCAATTCAGTCACCTGGAAAACTTTTAAAACTACCAATGTCCAGTCCCCACCCCTAGAGATGCTGATTTTAATTGGTCAGGTGTGTGTTCTAAGTGTCAGTAGCTTTTGAGAGCATTCCAGGTGATTCTAATATGTTGCTAGGTCTGAGGATTATTATTGATTTGGAGTCTTCTTCGGGATTCTATAGCCCCCACCATTTTGACATTTGATATTGAACTTCAGATGGCACACATTCGAGAATAATGGGTAGAGAACCCTTCTGAGAAATTTAGAGACTCTTATGGATTGTGAGCCACAGGAACTGTCCTTTGCTTTTGCAGCAGGTGATAAGACAGCAGAGGGGAGGCAGCCAGCCACTTTCTTCATGTTCTCTGGAATAGAATCCTTAGACTCATTAGTCACATGGCTTCAGGACTTTGTCCTCAGATCTGCCGGTTAAGAAGTTGAATCTTATCATTTTACCCAGACTTGATCTGACACTAATCAAACTCAAGAGACTCATTTGTAAAATGGAATTGTAATTATTTAATTTGTAATGAGAGAGATAATTACCATGGCTAATGATAATAGTGAGCTCTGTAGATGACCATCATGAGATTGCTTGGTGAATATAATCAGACCAGAAAAGAACCGAATGACATAAAAGTACACTAAGTTTATCACTCTAGGAATTAGCATAGTGCAGTGGTTAAAGCCAGTACCAACAAGGTTCAAATACCACTTTATCACTGATCAGCCATTAATCTTGGTTAATATCTCCTTTATGCCTCAGTGTCCTTATCCATAAATCTGGATGATGATGGTATTACAATTGTTGTGAGGTATGAATAAAATAGTTCATATAAAAGCACTTGGTACCTTCCTGGCACCTAGTAAAGACTCAGAAAATGATAGCTATTATCATCATCCACTTAAAACCAACCACTTTAAACTTCACCTCACCCAATTACTACTACAATCTAATTGAGAGAGGTATTGTTTACCCTTATCTTATCGTTGAGGAAACCGTGGTCTTTCCACTACACCGTCTGTTAAGTTGATTGTCAAACCCTTGTTAACTCACATCAGAGTACCTAATCTCACCATTGGATGATGCTGTATAAATTTTGGAACCCTCTCAAACTTTCCTTGTCCAGTGAGTTTCCAAGCCTCTTTCTACAATGTCTCTCATACACACCCCTTCCATTTCACTCCCTTACTACTGGCCTTGCCTCCTTGCCTTTAGCTTTTCACCCTCCAATCTGTCCTCTACATTGCTGTTTGATGCATTTTCCAAAAAATTATTTCATCAGGTGCTCCCTACTGCCTACAGGATAAAGTCCAGAAAAATGTGGATTTTCAGAGTCCTCTATCACCTGGCCCCAAATCTCTTTCCAGCCCTGTCTCTCACCATTGAAACTTTCCTTTAGCCAAACTGGCCAACTCTCTGACTTCCCTCAACTCTACACCTTTTCTTAGATAGCAACCCACGTAGAAGGCTTTTCTGCTTTCTTTCCACCTGTCCCAGTTACATCCCTTATCCTCTTTGTAAAGACTTTACTGAACAACCCAATCTAAATGATACCTTTCTTTTTTGAAATTCTACAGCAATTAATAATTGTATATTTAACATAATTTTTTTTATATCTTGAACTGACTTAAACATTAAGGCTATTTTATTTTCTGCATGTTATTCTATTGCTTCCCCAAACTGTGTAGGAATCAGTAGTATGTAGAGAGTGAGCCCGCAAGTGGGGGTGAGGCGAAAGTGGACTGGATCTAGATGTTTTTGGAAGACCTGCTCACTCTTGTCCCTGCAGGGAGCTTGTTGGGCCCAGACATTAGTTATGTTAACTAACCTCATATAAGATTGAGGTGAACCCACAAATGCCATTTATTAACTTAGTGTGAGAAATAGAACTGTCATGTGGCCCGAGACATAGACACTATTTAATTTACAATGAGGAAGAGCTCCCCAAGGAACCAGAACACTCAAAATCCACATGATCATAGCATTCTCCCTCCAGATTTGAACACAAAATTGGAATAAACACGATAAGATGAATTGAATATCGAATATCTATTGGTGTCAGGCAATGACCCCATCTCACCAAAGAGGCGGCCTCGGTACAGACATTGGAGATCTCAGTGCCTCTGGACAGGCCTGAATGGACACTGCCTACCTTCACCCCAGCGACCTTCCTTTGTCTGGGCCTTTAGGACTGACCAGAACCCCCCTTCAGATAGGCCCATTCTTTCACTATGTATATTAATAAAGTCAAAAGTTACTCAGTTCCTGCCAGCCTAAAAGCAATTCTCTCTTTTCCTCAGCTTTTTTCAACCTTTGTTTTCTTCTCTGGCTGTTTCACTATGTTTCTCTTTCTGCCTCTGCCTTTTACCCTCACTTTCATTTTTTTCTGTCTCTCTCCATCTCTGATCTGTTTAAGTTATTTTCATAGCTCTACTCTGACTCATAACATGTTGACTTGATGGTAGTGGGTAATACATTTCCTTAATTTTAAGTTCTGTGGTCTCATTATGGTGTCTAAGTACTAACAACAGATTGTGAGCTCCCTGAGGGTAGGGCTGACAGGTCCGTGTAAGAGGCACAGCATATCTGATATATAGCACCCTGTAATACCTAGCAAGTCATAAGTGCTCAATAATTATTTATTGATTCAACCTCTAACAAATTGTTGCTGTTTTCCTTAAGGCTGATGTCATTGTCAACACTGTTCCCACGGATCTTCAGCTTGGAGGAGGATCACTCTCTCGGGCTCTTTCACAGAAAGCTGGCCCCATGCTCCAGAAAGAGCTAAATGCCACCAGACAGGAAACAGAAGAGAAAGTGGGTAGCATATTCATGACAAGTGGCTGCAATCTGGACTGCAAAGCTGTGCTCCATGTTGTGGCTCCAGACTGGGATAATGGAGCTGGGTCTTCTCGGCAGGTAGAAAAAGTCCTTGACTCTCCATTTCGTTTGCTAATGTTGGTAATCCTCTGGCATGGTATAGATCTGTGGTTCTCAACCAAAGCAAATTTATCTTGGGGTGGGGGGACATTGGGCTTGTTACCAGTAGCAGTTGCACTACTGGTAGCTAATAGGTAGAGGCCAGGGATGCTGCTAAGTCTCCTGCAAAGCATATACCAGGCCCCACAACAAAGAATTATGTGGCTTAGGTTGAGAAACCTTAGCATTTATTTGACCCTGTTTATTTATTGAAATCTTTGTTACCTTCCGTGAAGAGCCTATCACAACTACCACTTACTTCAGAGCAATCAACCTTTAAAAGTAGTAACAATCATAGGAATTCTCCTGCAGTGGTGTCTGAAGATTGTATTAGTGTGACCAGCCTTCAGTATAACTAAGAGATGTAGTCAGAGCTGTGGTACAGAATGAAGAAGGGTCAGTGCCCTTCTTTTGATGACTTAATTTTCACCTCCACACCTAGTTTAACCCCCAACTTATTTTTTTCAGAATAAAAAGTAATATATGTACATTGCATTAAATACAAAAAGTACAAAAATAAAAATCATAATTCAGCCACCTAGAGATAACTTTGATTAACACTTTACTGTATTTCCTTCAATTTTATGCATATTTTTTTGTAGTTGAGATTTTCTTCCAAACATTTATAATCTTGCTTTTTCTTTTAACGTAACTTGAACACTCCCCCATGTTGTTTAAAAATCTTTGTAAAAATCAATTTTCACCACAATGAGATACCACTGTTTATGAAGCCATTTCCGTACTGTTGGCCGCCTCCCCTCCTGCATGAGTTTGAGTGTCTCCGGGAATTCCTCTTCCTTCTTCTCAGCCTCCCTTCCTGACTCCCAAGCCAACAATAACAGAGAGGGCCTAGTCAGGGTTGTTGGAGCTACAGGTCTTTCTGTTTTCCACCAGCTTGAGCCCTAACTTATGTAAATGTATTTCATACATTTCAGATCATGACAAATATAATCAAGAAATGTTTGACGATTGTGGAACAGCTATCTTTTTCATCAATCACGTTTCCCATGATTGGAACAGGGAGTTTGGGTTTTCCCAAAGCTGTATTTGCTGAATTAATCCTTTCAGAAGTGTTGAAATTTAGTAGCAGTGCGTGGCTGAAAACCTTACAAGAAGTTCACTTTCTGGTACATCTAGACGATGATGAAAGCCGTCAGGTATGGTTACATATCTCTCCCTGTCATTCTGACAAGAAAACCTAAGTGCAGTCTTGATGTCTTTGTATATCTATAAATAACAGCATTTTCTATTTCTTTGCCCATAAGTGTTGGTTGCTGATGGGGGTTGTCATGTGGCTTGGTATATTCTTAGAAAGAAGTAAAACGTTATTGGCAAAAAAGTAGGCCAGACATTTTAACAATGACTAAATGAAAGCTAAGTTATGACTTTATCTATTGAGAAGAAGTCAGATGCAAGAAGCCTCAAAAATTTACTTATTTAGATAGAATATAGCCAGTATATACCAGACTATGAGAGTCTAAAGCTTGAAATATCATACCATATTTAGTAGTGGAGAAGCACGCAGTCAGAGCACACTTACCAAGCACTTACCACTAGCCCTGCCTTTGTAAAGGGCTGTTCCTTAAGAAGTGCTCCTTAGCTGACTGGTCAAAATCTATTCTCCACCCTTGAAAAAGTCCTATTGATTTTATACGAATTGTGCTTACTTATAACAAAAATGCAAACGATAGATAAGAATACAAAACAAAAGAAAGGTTCAATTAAGTTTGAATCTTGGCTTTGTCATTTAAAGGTTGAGTGAAGTATCCTCTTTGAATCTCGGTTTTATTATGTGTAAAGGACATGACAATAATACCTCTCAGAGTCGTGAGAATTAAGAGAGGATATATTTGAAGTTTCTAGCACAAAACAAGCCTCAAAACTGGTTGTAGAAGTAGTTATCATAACCTCACTGAAAGGGCAATTGGTATAACTTTCTAATATTAGCACGTAAAAAGGTATCAAATATAATTTCGCTTTCTGAGTTCTTAGGTAGTCTCAGGAATTTAAGATAGAAGCGTGGTCTTCCACACTGGTATATATTGAGAACATTCCTAGGTTGAATCACAACACATTAATTAAAAAGTCTGTGAGATAAGGAGAAAATCTATTGCAGACTATTGTTCCTATTTGATGTCTGAGGCTTAGTGTTCCAGAGAATTGGATTAATACTCCTAAAGAACATTGTTGTGGTCAGTAACTGTGTTTCTTTCCATCTAGGCATTTTTAGATGAATTCACTAGATTGTTGAGTGGAAATCCCAACAAGGACAGGATTCTCATGACTGGAGATACCCAAGGTCTGGTGAAGTTGTCCTGCTGAGGAACTATTTCCCTTTGCTTAATAATTCTTTGGTGTTAGTTAAAGTTCAACAGAAGGAGAGAAATTCCCATGGAGGAAAACAATCAGTAATGGAAAAGGTGTTAGAGCATCCCAATGTCTGGGCACCCAAAGAATAAATCATATTGCTGTGAACCAAATCAGTGGTAATGAGGTCAGAATTTCTAAGGTATGACAGTAAAAGATGACTAACGTGTACATGGCACACTTGATTTCATACGTATTATATTATTTAAACCTATACCATAGCCCCATGGGCAGGTGGTTAGTTCTGTTGCCACTGTATAAATGTGGAAAGGGAGATCTAAAGAGTTTACAGGATGCGTAGAAATGACACATTTAAGTTGTCAGGCTTGAGTGTAGAGTGGACAGTGATATGCCAACAGGCTAAAGGGAATTTTCTCAGAGCAGCCTCGATTGCACTGTTCCAGTGGGATGTAAAGGGGCAGGAGGGACTCGTGTTTGGTTAGTGAGCTGTTGTTCAACATTGGACAAATGACTTAGCCACTCTAAGACCATTTCCCTTCTTGTAAAATGATAATAAAAGGATCTCCCAGAAGTACAAACTTTCAGTTATAAGGTGAACAAACTCTGGAGACCTAGCGTACAGCATGGGGACTGTAGTAAATAATAATGTATCATATACTTGAAATTTACTAAGAGAGTGGATCTTAGCGGTTCTCACCACACACACACACACACACACACACACACACACACACACACACGGCAACTATGTGAGATGACGGGTGTATTAATTAACTCAATTAAAGCAATCATTTCACAATGTACACCTTGAATATATGTACAATGTTCTCCTTAAATATACATAGTTTTATTTGTCAATCATACATCAATGAAGCCGAAAAAAAGCCTCCCAGAACTATCAGCATGAAGTGAGAATGCACTTTGCACTCCCTTTCTTTCTTACTCCTGACACCACAGCAACTTGTGCAAACAAAGATGGTCCAGTCAGATGTTTCTGCCTCATCCTACTTAACTGAGAAAATGTAGGTACTCCTACTGCCACAAAGCATTGTTTTCCAATTTCCCTAACAAAGAACACCCAGCAAGCTAACAGGCTGGGAGACAGGGCAACGTTTGGGTTTGTGTTGAGGGGAAAGGAAGCACAGGACTGGGGAGAGAACAGGGCCCCATCGTGTTTGTTCCTCCTGCAGGAGCCAGCTGTTCTTTCATCCATTCTCTCCCTTTGCAGGTACCTTCAGGACTGTCACTAACCCTAGGTCCACAAGGTACAAAATGAAAATTGGTGTGATTACTTTCCAGGTTGCTGTTGGAGATATCACAAAAGAAAGCACAGATGTTATTGTAAACTCAACAACAAGGATGTTTAATATGAAATCAGGTACTTCATTTAAGTAATGTACTTGTTTGTGTGACTAATTTCTGGAAGGGCAATTGTGGCTAATATTGCCCTGAGTAGACAGAGAGGTAAATGTTGTGCAGTAAATATTTAGGCCCTGGAATCAAAAAGAACTGGGTTCGAATCCCAGCTATGCCACTTCCCATTTTGTGGCCTTGGACAAATCACTTAACCTCTCCAAACCCAAGTCTCTCTGCCTGTCAAATGCCTATTTCCCAAAGAAGCATTGGATGGGGTATAAGTGGTATAAAGTTGGGGTGTAATTAATGCATTGTATTTAGTCAGTGTCAGCTCTCATCCCCTTGTTAGCTCTGAACTACCAGAATTCCACACTTGTAATTTAATTAGCTTTAAGTTCTTCTATTTCTATTTCCCTTTTAATGTAATTCAGTTGGTATTCACTTCTCACATCCTGTAACTCTTCTCTATACTTTACTGACCCAAAATGCAATTCAACCTCTTTTCCTTGATTTTCCCTAAAATATTTGACCACCCACATTGGTATAACATTTCTGAGCATGCCCTCCTTACATATGTCTATTCACCTATAACTTGTATGCATATATTCATATGCTGTTATCTTTCGTATATTATAAAACATTAACTTTTAAATGAAAAGGGCAAGATAAAACATAAATAGAAGTAGAAATTTAAATATTTTCTAAATTGCAAAATATTTTGGAACTTACTATGCAGAAGGGAATCTGTAGAATATCAATTCAATGTAAAAAAATATAAAGAACATTCAAATATTTAAAACATAATAAATTAAACATACGCATTTGTCTTTGCCCCCTCTTGCAACTTTGTTAAAGCAACAACAAAGGAATTAAAAGGGTATAAACCTGCAAAAAAAAGAGGTGGAGGAAAAACAACAGTGAACAGAGACAGCAACATGTTTTCAGAAGAAGGGATGCAGCTAGTCAGTGGAAAAAACTTTGTACCTGCAGGAGAGAACAGCAGCCCTAGAAGTGCAGAAACTGGAGGCAGCAGGAAAGGGGACAAGTGAAAAGATGAAAATGGAATTGGATGAAACTCTTTATCAGTAACTGTGGGAGGAACTCCATCCAGCAGAGCTCCTTCTGCCCACCACGGATGAGAAATAAGTCATTCCTGACACCATCTTCTTGTTCTGGTGGGAAACAGGGTGGTGATACCTGTGGTGGGGAATGCCCCGAGCCATTCTCCCAAATGACTTTTATTGGAATAGTATGTGTGCATCACACATGCATAGCTCATCAATCAATGTCAAAAGGCTATAGTCACACAACAGGTATTATCTAGAGATAACAATTGAAGGAACACAGGGATCTGTCATGGGTCAGGGTCTATGAGTCATGCTGAAGCCAGAGGGTCTTTAAGACATGTTTCATGAGTAAGGAGTTTACTCCTTATGCCTTGAACTTAAACATCCAGTTTATATCAACAGGGTTATGCTGGGCAGAGCAAGCTTCAAAGGATAAAATGTGCATTTCAGGCTTGATTCCCATGGGAACCTTTGGTGTTAGAGTCTAGTCATGTCTGCCACCTGCAGACATGGCTTTCACCTGGTTTTCCAGAGACTTACTAGCCCCTTCCAGGGCTTGCTCTTGTGGGGATACAGTCTCCAAAACCACACAGAGTGGTCCCCAACAAGTAGCGCATAGACCTGTTAATGCTGTCCCCCATCCTGTGCACCAGTAACTTCTCTTACTCTTCCTGGCCAGAGATGGGAGTGTATTCTTTAGAGAAACTGAGCCAGAGAGATTCTTGGACTTAGCACATTGGGAACAGGTGAGATGAGAGGGTGGGGAACTGGACTAAAAACAGGGTTTCAGCAAAGTTTCTGTACTGAACAGTGAGTACACATCCCCTTTCCTTACATGGCTCCCTGAACAGCAGATGGGCTTATGCCCTTCAGACAAGAAACAGGAGGATCCTTCTGGGAGGAACCTGATGGCCCTGAAGTCCAGTACTTACTGCCCTCTCACCTTTTCCTGAAGCCTATCTGTCAGCAAGTCTCCTGTACATGGAGCTTCCAAACTCGCTCTTACATATGAATGGAGTGGCAAATTTGAGGAAAACCTCCACCATTGCAAAGTCAGTGACCAAAACAAACAAACTGGAAAAAAAAGGAGGTTTTTTTTTTTTTTAAAGCAACAGTTCTTAAAAGGTGCGTAATCAGGGAGATATAGGTAGATAGATTGGTAATAGGTAGATGATAGATTAGATAGATAAATTGCTGTTCATGATGATAAAATAACTAGCATTTATTCAATACTTTTTAAAGTATATTTTATTGATTATGCTATTACAGTTGTCCCATTTCCCCCTTCATTCCTCTCCACCCTGCACACCCTCTCCCACCCACATTCTCCCCCTTTAGTTCATGTCCATGTGCATAAATTCTCTAGCTTCTACATTTCCCATACTATTCTTGCCCCCCCGTCTATTTTCTACCTACCGTCTATGCTACTTATTCTCTGTACCTTTTCCCTCTCTCTCCCCCTCCCACTCCCCTGTTGCTAACCCTCCATGTGATCTCCATTTCTGTGTTTCTGTTCCTGTTCTGTTTGCTTAGTTTGCTTTTGTTTTTGTTTTAGGTGTGGTTGTTAATATCTGTGAGTTTGCTGTCATTTTACTATACATGTTTTTTATCTTCTTTTTCTTAGATAAGTCCCTTTAACATTTCATATAATAAGGACTTGGTGATGATGAACTCCTCTAACTTGACCTTATCTGAGAAGCACTTTATCTTCCCTTCCATTCTAAATGAAAGCTTTGCTGGATAGAGCAATCTTGGATGTAGGTGGTTACCTTTCATGACTTTGAATACTTCTTTCCAGCCCCTTCTTGCCTGGAAGGTCTCTTTTGAGAAATCAGCTGACAGTCTGATTGGAACTCCTTTGTAGGTGACTGTGCCCTTATCCCTTGCTGCTTCCAGAATTCTCTCCTTCATTTTAATCTTGGCTAATGGAATTATGATGTGCCTTGGTGTGTTCCTCTTTGGGTCCACCTTCTTTGGGACTCTCTGAGCTTCCTGGACTTCCTGGAAGTCTATTTACTTTGCCAGATTGGGGAAGTTCTCCTTCATTATTTGTTCAAATAAGTTTTCAATTTCTTGGTCTTCCTCTTTTCCTTCTGGCACCCCTATGATTCAGATGTTGGAACATTTAAAGATGTCCTGGAGGTTCCTAAGCCTCTCCTCATTTTTTTGAGTTCTTGTTTCTTCATTCTTTTCTGTTTGGTTGTTTCTTTCTTCCTTCTGGTCCACTCCATTGATTTGAGTCCCAGTTTTCCTCCCATCACTCTTGGTTCCCTGTGCATTTTCCTTCATTTCACTTATTGTGGCCTTCATTTGTTCATTTAATTTGCGACTAAATTCAACCAATTCTGTGAGCATCCTGATCACCAGTGCTTTGAACTGTGCGTTAGATAGGTTGGCTATCTCTTTGTTGCTTAGTTGTATTTGCTCTGGAGCTTTGATCTGTTCTTCCGTTTGGGCCATTTTTTTTTTTTGTCTTGTCCCACCTATTACATATGAGGGGTGGAGCCTTAGCTGTTCACCAGGGTGGAGCAACCCAGTTGCTGGGTTGTGACACTGTATGTGGGGGCAGGGTCCGAGAGCACTTGCTCTGCTCTCTGTCGGATTTCAGTCCCTTCTGAGCTTTCCCCCAGCAAACTGGGCCTTTCTGGTGCTGATTCCCATGCGGGTGGGCTTGTGTATGTTCTAGGGCCCTGTGGGTCTCTCCAATGAACTCTCCTGTGAGGCTGGGAGTCTCTCCCAGCACCTCAACTCCCACAGGTGTTTCATTCAGTGTTTTGAGGCTTTTTTCCCCATGATGGGAACCTGGGCTGCACGGTCTGTCTTGCTCCCCGGTTGCACCTGGTTTATCCGTGCGTGAATGTGGGGCTGCTGTGTCAGCCAGCCACCTTGCGCGCCTTGCCTGGCTTCACAGTTGCTGCCTTGCTGGGTCTGCCTGCTGCCGACTTGCACCCCCAGGGTTTGTCAGCTGCTGCCTTATGTTCCCAGTGATACTGCTTCTGTGACCCCTCTCCACCCGTCTGCCCAACGCCACCCAACTCTGCCCCTCCTACCAGTCTGGATGAATGTGTCTATTTTAACTCCTTGGCTGTCGGAATGCCATACAGTTCAATTTTCTGTCAGTTCTGGTTGTTATTTTGTTTCTAAATTGTTGTTGTCCTTCTTTTGGTTGTGTGAGGAGGGACAGTGTGTCTACCTGTGCTTCCATCTTGGCTGAAGTCTATTCAATACTTTCTGTGTGCTGGATTTTGTGCTAAGCATTTTTATCCATTATCTCTTTTAACATTCAGACAACTCTGTAAGAAAAGTACTATGACAGCCTTTGTGTAACAGAGGAGGAACTGACTAGTCACATATTAGCTAATGAGTGGTGGAGTCAACTCCAACCCAGTATGTCAAAATGCAAAGTCCATGTTTTCAACCATTCAGCCCAGCTGTCACTAGACATGACAGGAGTGGTGGAGCCACAGTCCTGAGGGGAAGATTCACTGGACATGCTCAGTTTTATTACAGTTTTGAGATTCATGCTTCTCATTTGTATCAGGAATTTTATTTTTACATTTTTTATTCAATTGTGTAAAATAATAAGCATAGAATGAAAAAAATACTTAGCTGCAAAAAATCCCAGTACAAATAGAGATGATATAACTGCAGACACTGGAGACTTTCGGCTATTAGGCTGTGCCATCATGCTGTGGGTCAGATTGTTTATTCATTCGCCATTAAATGAAGTTGCTATAGAGAAGGTGGGTTTTGAGGGAGATGGCATCATTGGATTATGCAAAGTGTGAGCTGAACAAAAGTCTAATGTACAAAAGCTATAACCACTTACTGAATTTTAATGGATGCTTTATATTATTAATGTCTTCTGTAGGGGTATCAAAAGCAATTTTAGAAGGTGCTGGACCAGCTGTGGAAGATGAATGTGCTGTACTCGGTATGGTCACATGTTGCTTTTGCCTACAACCTATTGAAAGTTAGAAGGCTGAGGATACTATGAGAGGGTCCATAGGGAAGTAAGTGGTGAGTGCTTTGGAAGAAGGTCGGTCCACTGGGAGAGCAGACACAGGTGGTATATGTCATGGTGGCTTGTTAGGAATAATACAGATAAAATGTCAGGTAAAAAGGAACTCTGTCGGCAAAGACGAACTTAAGTTTTGGTGCAAATTTATCATATGGACTTCTTTGAAAGAGCACTTAAAGAGGATAGCTTTGAGTTTCATTTGAGCAGATGATACACAACTATTTTTCCAATGTATGTTAAAGCTATTTATTGGTTCAGAGGGCACTTATTGAGCACCCACTGGATATCAGACACTAGAGATATATATTATATCTCTCTCTATATATATATAGAGAGATATACATATTGGGAGGCAGGTAAGAAGGTGGGAGTTGAGTGTCAATTGGATTATCCGTGGCGAGTAGGAAGGGTGAAGAGAGAAGACTAAAGGCAGAGCCAGGATTCTGGGTGTCTAATCCCACCTCTACACATGGAGAGGAGACTGAGGCAGAGCACTCAAGGAGAGGTGTAGGAGGGCGTTTATCTTCAACGCCAGGAATGGGAACTAGAGGGACATTTATCTTTTAAAACATATTTATAGGAAAAGGGCTCAAGAAAGTGCCAAGTAAACTTTTAAGAAACTTTTAAGAAAAGTGGCTATTATGTTATTTTTTGTGAAGCACCGGGCTGCACAGCAATAGAACACAATTCTGTTCCTTACTTTGATAGTGGCCTCCCATGTAATATTAAATGCTTGAATATTCATTTGGCTTTCCTGGGACACAACTTCATTATCTTTAAATTGTTTAGCCAGAGACACCTTTAGTCCACAGGTAGAGTTTGGTAGGGCTTAAGGGTGTGATTTAAAAGTTGTTTCTTAAAGTTGGCTTTACCCTTCACTCTCCTTTTAAGTACATGTACCTCTGGGATGTAGAAAAGGTCAAGTCTAATCATTTTTCAAGAATAATAACCATGTGTTCATAAAGGACTTGGCATTCCTTAAAGTGCTCTAATGCCTCTTATTGTATCTTAAACTTGTAACAATCCCATGAAGTGGTGAAGAGAGCAGATCTTATCATTTCCAGTTTACAGATGAGAAAGTGAAGACTCATGTGGCTGTCACAGGTTGAGGCTTATCAGGTCTTCTGACTCCAAGTGCTGGTAGTTTTCTGCTCTGTAACCTTTCGTCATGAACGGAAGAGAGGGCCCAAAGAAACAAACACTTTGCTTACTTTCCAGTCTTGCCTGCTGCATTCAGAAAAAGAAAAGAGCAAGTCTGAGAGGACTCGAACACCTAGGACTAGAATGATTCAGCCACAAGATCTGGAAGGGGTGGACAGTGGGGAAAAGAAAATAATTTAATTTGCAGAAACTACACACCCTACCATGGGAAATTCTCCAAAAAAATGCTTTGAAAATGGAATTTGAAAAGAACTTCCAGATTAGAGTTAGATGCTTCCCTTTGTCATTAGAATTTCATTCACTGAGTGGACTTGCTAAACACGAAGGGAGTGCCCTGTATCCTTCACTGAAAATGGGCAAATTGTGGCTTGTTTGTAAGGAGAAATCTTTTGGGTTTTTTAATCTGTGATATTGTGGCATTGTCTTCTCTAATACAATCTGTCCATATTTCTACTAGTAATGCCATCTCAGGAAGTTGATGTGTAGACTCAGTGTTTGAAGTTTCTGGAAGGCACTGGAAAGAAAAAAAACTTTTGAGCATCAACACTTTATATGAAAACATTGACTTAGCACTCCCATTATTTCCTTCGTGTAGTGTCTACTTAGCATGGAGGATGGGACACAGAACAAGGTGCTTTAAATATCTTTAGCAGGGTAATCATGTTGTAAAAGAAAAATAATAAAGAACCACACTAAATGAAACTGCTAAAAGTGAAAATATCAATAAATTAGCTTTCATGTTTGCATATCAGTTCCTTGTGGAATTCCGTAGAACTTTCTGGGAACATTATGATTTCAAACTATAGTAAATCTAAGTTTATCTAAATATTTTAGCTAAACCATTAATTAATCTATGTCATATTAGTGTTGGAACTGGTCAGTTCATCTGTGTTTCAAGTTCAGGATAGTAAAATCCTTAGTTAAGTGCACAGATTTAAGGAAGCTCCTTCCCCACCCCCAAAGACCAGGATTAAATGAATGAGAAAAAGAGCAAAAAAAAAAATTGCCTTGATTTTCAGAGATTGCTGGTAATAGATGTCATGTCTTCACTAAATGCTAACTTCCCAGATGATATTCCTGAGTCCTGGACTGACATGAATCAGCAGCTGTTTGGTGTGATCCAGCTACAGCCCGGACAGTCAGAATACGACACTGTGAAGGAGAGGTTCTCTCAGACTTGTCGTTCCTACACAATAGAGAAGGTAACATCACATTTTAAAAACTACTTCTTTTAAATATTAAAGAACTAACATGAAAGCTATCTTTTTATATAACACTTTCTTCTTTTATACCTTACTATATTTGTTTTAATTAGACTAACTCAAGTTCCATAGACTTCAAATCTCATGATTTATCCATTTGCAATAATGAAGGAGACTCCCCAAAGTCACATGTATATGGTCTGGATACTTACAATTCATAAACCCACTGAAACTGATGAAAAAGAAGAAATGTATTGAAACTTAATGGAAAGTTCAGGAGTAGGATGGTGTTTGGAGCAGTTCAATCCAGTGGCTTGATGATGCCGTAGATCCAGATTCTCTGGATTTGCTGTTCACAGTCTCAGCTTCATTTGAAGGCTGGACTGTCTCCTGATTATAGGATGGTTGCCAGTGGCAATCAGAGAATCTCAGCTTTCCCCCCTCCACATTCTGCAGAATTAATAGATAAGAGTCCCAGGCTTTGTGTTGAGTGGACCACTCCAACCAGTTTGTGTCAGGGGGAGTGCCATATGCTGATTGGCTTGGACCTTGGCCATTGGATCCCATCATACAATTTGTTTAACCCAGTTAGGCTCCATCCTAGAACCATAAGGACGGCCAACTCCACCCAAACCAAAAGTTGCTCCACAATGCTGATGAAGTGGAATGCATGTTCGGAGATTTCACACTGTCCATGCACTATGCTGCATAAAAATATCAGCCAGTAAAATATAGCAGTTTGTTAGAAAGTCCTTATCATACCATAGGTATCAGAGCAGGGTGTGGCATTCTAGTAATTTAAAATCTAGATGATGCTTCCTTAAATCTGTGTACTTAACTATATTAGAGCACTTTTGAAATCATGCTTTGGTAACCTTTCACATGCCTGACTCCCCTATTTGGCAGTGGACTTCTTTTTTTTAATCCTCACCAGAAGACATTTTAAAATTGCTTTTAGATAGAGAGGAAGGGAGAGAGATGGAGATAGAGAGAGATAGAGAGAGAGATCAATGTGAGAAAGAAACTTGATTAGTTGCCTTCTCATAAGCATCCTGACCAGGAATTGAACCTGCAACCTCTTGGTCTATGAGCCAACGTTCCACCTCCTACTCATCTCTACATTCCCAGAAATTAGTATGTTGTAGGATACAATACATGTTGAAGAATGGAATAAAAATTCCTGAGAAAGGAGAATCAGAAAAGAGACTGTGAAAAGTATAGGATTTAAAGGAGGAGTTGCATTATTATGTTTAAAGCTGTTGAGAGTACTGGAACCTTGCTTCAGTTGTGTTTACCGGATATCTGCAACATTCTTGGCTCTTGTCCTATCATACCCATTTAGAAAACCCCCAACTTTGGATTAATTCTATAACCTACCTTTTCTCCTGTGGCTGCTAGATAAAATCATTACTAATTCATGATCTCCTACTTCAGCTGGAACCTCCAGGTAGCTGGAATCCTTCCTGGCTTCTTCCAGTCACCTCCTTCATGTATTCCCTACTCCAGACCTTCGCCACTCCCCTTGAGGTCTCATTCACTCAGCAAAACAATTTCCCTCCTGTTTTTATCACTTGACTTCTCCTCACTACCTGCTACAGCTATCCACTTTCTTCTTCAATCTCTCTTCTGCCTTTTTTCTAGAACATTATTTGCTCAGATCTCCTCTCTCCCTAGACATAGATTATCTGGATTTCTTTCTGATGCTTTCCTACTCCCTGTATGTTCTCCTAACCCATCCCTTATCACTAGGAGGTGTAGTGATTTGTTTTCTTGTCTTTCTCCCTCACTATATTGAAAGTGTCTTGAGGAAGAGACCCAACACTGTGCTTGATTGATACTAGGTGTTTAATAGATGATCAGCGAATGTACGTTAAATTCATTTTCTAAAGACCATTTCCCAAAAAAAGCTAAAGAAAGACAAAGTTTTGAGGAGGGGATGGTTTATGTTTTGAAGTGCTATTGAGGTTTCTGGAAAGAGTTAGTCATTAAATTAGGCAGTTATGAGGTGATTTGTGACCGTAAGTGGCGAAATGCAGAAAGAACTATGATTGGGAGACCAGAAGGAGTTAAGGAAATAATTATTAAATGATTATAATTTTTTAGTAGGAATTTGAATGTCACTAAACTTCTAGGAATTCCAGGGAATATATATAGGTAAACATTTTTATGTAAATTATAAACTCTTCTATGTAAAATAGATAATAATAAACAAAATATACAGATAGCTTATCCTTTTTCTGATGGCAGAGAGTTATTGTTAAACAAAATTTTTAACTTTTACAGCTGAAAAATTTTTTTAAAGAAAGGATTTATGGGGCCATTGGTAGCAAAATAAAAAGACCATGACCCGGGGCATGAAGTCTAAACCTCCAGCAGCAGGGCCAGGTGGAAAAGGCAAAATGTCCGCTGTCCTGGAATTGGCCAGTGTTTTTGCACATCAAGTAGGGAGAGGAAGATGTAAGTGCTCTGAAAGAGTTTACATTGGCTGTAGAAAAAGAAGGGGAAGCAGGGCTAGTTGTGGGGTAGGCGCAGAGTCTGAAAAGAAGAAGTGTTGCTTCTTTGGATTGGGGGTGGTCAACAGTCTGGAAAGGTCATATGTAAACAAGAAACAGACTCCTGGGGTCTGATGATGCTCAGCTATTCTCTCTTTCAGATAATCTCAGAAATAACCCCCTGGAAGTTAATTAACATTTCCAACATACACTCAGGAATGTGAGCAATCTTGTTAGCTGTTGTCTTTCTCTCACTCTCTAGCCCATTGTAATTCAATTTAGAACATCTCAGAATTTTTCTCTTGTCATCACCTACTCTGAATTTGCTATTGGCATTTTCTTCTCCTCCTCTATGTTGCTTAAAGGCCACAATAAACACTACAGTGAGCTCTAAGGTAATTTCCTAAATGTTTTGCTCTTTGTCATTTACAGATTGAGAGGATACAGAATGCATTTCTCTGGCAGAGCTACCAGATAAAGAAAAAGCACATGGACAGGAAGAATGGCCATATGGGTAATGAGAGAATCCTCTTCCATGGGACAGATGCAGACTCAGTGCCACATATCAATCAGCACGGCTTTAATCGCAGTTATGCTGGGAAGAATGGTAAGGAAGCAAGTAATCTGACTGATCAGAATGAGGTGAATGGAAGTTCTCATGTTGACTCTTCACACCCAAGCAGCATAGCTGTAGATGGCAGCTATGATGTCATTGTCAGGATACAGCTTATTCTGTCTCACCAAAAAGGAGACTAGCAACCTTCTGAGGACAGATGGAATAAATTTTAGAAATGATGAAGAGTGACTTTGGTGATCAAGAACTGCATTAAAATTTTATTTGGCAGGTTCGAGCATGGTTCTACATACTAGGATAATTTTATGTATTTAGGAAAGCTTTTGTCTTTCTCTTTATAGCTATAGCCTATGGAAAAGGAACCTATTTTGCTGTTGATGCCAGTTATTCTGCTGATGATAACTACTCCAGACCAGACAGCAGTGGGAGGAAGTATGTTTACGTTGTACGAGTCCTTACAGGAGCCTATACACTTGGACATGAGGATTTAATTAGTCCACCATCAAGGAACACTTTTAATTCCACAGATCTGTTTGACTCTGTCACAGATGATATACAACATCCAAAGGTATTCGTGGTATTCTTTGATTATCAAGCTTATCCAGAATATCTCATAACTTTCAGATGTTAAAACACAGGATTTAGTCATCTGTTTGTAAGAACAATTTATAGTTTTTGTTTTTGCCTTTGGCTTGTTTATGTAGATTTAAAAATCTCCATGTTAGATGCTATAATGGTGAAAAAAGGCTTTTAAAATACTTTATTACAATTTGTAGCATCCTGTTTTCTGAGCATATTGATGGGTAGAGGCTGAGAAATGTAAATGACACAATTATAGCTACAACTATAGACACCAAATCCATAGGAGAACAGAGAGCACCTCTCTTCTTTTCTATTAGAAAAGAAATGAGATGAATCACTATAAAGAGAGGTTGTCACCATTCTTATTGGAATATGTTAAGACATCAAACTGTGTTGAGCTAAAGCATACTATTAAATGAATGGGCTGCTATTATGCATCTGTAACAGCTGGGGATTTTGTCTCTCTGAGAAACACTTATTAGCAATAGAATGACTGAATCAAAGAATATTACGTCAACTCTGTTATGGAACAAATCGAGTGAAAAATGTGTTGTATTGATATCTAATACTACATTGCTATTTACTGCCAAACTTAGTGGCTTTGTGGGTAAGGAATTCCAGCCTGGCTTAGCTGAGTCATTCTGACTTAAGGTTTATCATGAAGTTGCAGTGAAGATGTCGGCAGGGGATGTGGTCATCTGCTGGCCCCGTTGGGGCTGGAGGATCTGCCTCCAAGGTGAATCACTAGGATAGCTGGCAAGGTTTTGTTGGTCATTGGCAGGAGTCCTCATTTCTTGTCCACTTGGAGCTCTCCGCAGAGCTGCTTTAGTGTCCTCACGACATGGCAGTTAGCTTACTCCACAGTAAGGAAAGTTTAGGAAAGAGAAGGCAGAGGCCATGATGTCTTTTATGGCTTACCTTCTGAAGTCATACTTCATCTTTTCCACAATATCCTATTGGCTACATGAATCAGCTCATTCAATTTAGGAGGGAATTTAACAAGGCATGGGGACCGTCTTGGAAGTCATATAAATGCATGAATGAATGATAAATTGATAACATGTTAACAGTAAAAAGGATACTACATCATCTAGTCCCACTGTCCCCTCACCTTTCTTCCTTCACTATCTCCCATTCCTAGGGCAAAAAGCCTTCTGGCTTCTGCTTGACCAAGTCCAGCACTTAGGGTCTTGAGAAGACCCATTCCAATCTGGGGCAGCTCATATTATTGGAAAACTCTTGCTTACACTGAGTTGAAATCTATCCTTCTATGTCTATTACCTGCTGATCACTGTCCTACCTACACTGACCCAGAACACATCTCATTTATTTTAGACATGATGGCCCTTCAGATTTGGCCCTTACACTAATGTTAGTCAAATTCTAAAAATGTTTAGCAGCTTATTTACCCTGCAACACTACCTTTCAAGAGTTGCAGACATTTAAGAAGTGATTACATTATCATAAGTAAAGCACATGCACATTTAAAGAGTACAGAAATGTACTTAAAAAACTCTCACCAATAAACAACTAGTGCTGGTGAGGATGTGGAGAAAAGGGAACCCTAGTGCACAGGAAGGCAGACTGGTGCAGCCACGGCAGAAAACAATATGGAATTTCCTCAAAAAATTAAAAATGGAACTGCCTTATGACTCAGCAATTCCACTACTGGGAATATACCCTGAGAATCCTGAAACATCAATTCAAAAGAACCTATGCATCTTGATGTTCACAGTAGCTCTACTTACAACAGACAAGTGTTGGAAACAGCCTACATGCCCATCAGTAGATGAATGGATTGAAAAGCTGTGGTATAATTTACACAATGGAATATTACACAGCAGAAAGAAAGAAGGAATTCTTATCTTTTCCTACAGCATGGATGGAACTGGAGACTATTATGCTAAGTGAAAGAAGCAGTCAGTGAAAGAAAAATACCATATGATCTCACTTATAACAGGAATCTAATGAAAAATAAACCAGTGAGCAAAATAGACCCAGAGCCATGGAAACATGGAACAAACTGACAGCTGTAAGAGGAGAGGGGAGGGGTGGGGGCTGATTGAAACAAGGTGAAGGTACTAGTCAAAGAACGGATATGAATGACCCATGGATATAGAAACTGGCATGGTGTTGACTGTGGGTGTAGGGGTCAGGCAGAATGGAGGGGAGCAAAAGGGAAAAATGGGACAACCATAATACAATAAATAATTTTAAAAAATTCTCACCAAACTCCATCACCCATGACTGCAACATTCCAAGGAGATTGCTGCCAGTGTTCTTATGTATGTACTCCCTTCTAGTTTCTTTATCAACCTTCAGGAAAATAAAATAATCATACTTCATTCAATTACCAATTATATAATACTGTATCTATATTTTTCCATTTAACATTACAAGTGTTTGTCTCGTTATTACTTTTTTCTTTAAACAGTCTTAATAATTGAGTTATTTGCTATGTATTTTCCTTTTTATGTATATATAAAGTTTTGTCGTCATCTTTACTTATAGTTTAATAATCTAGTTTTTCTTTTGCAATATATCTGTATCATTTTCCCCATGTCATTAAATATCTTATACATCATTTTAATTGTTTCCATGTATGTTTTTACATATATGTCATGTCAAAATAGGGTGCTTACATTTCTTGATAAACACATGATTGGAATATGAAATGCAAAGACCATAATTTACCTTCAATAAGACACCACTTCCTGAATTTCTTGAGGGAAAAATATAGTCCTAGAGCACAAAAACCATGTTAACCTTCTCTCCTTCCATACAATACAGAGCACAAAACCATGTTAAATAATGCTCTGTTAACTAGCTTAGCTTTGGCTCCCAATCCCACTGTAGAATTCTAAAGAGCCAGGTTGGAGCATGGAACAACTTTTCCTTAGGTAAGTGAGACTCTTTCTTACAATGTAAACTGCTGTCTTCTGTCTCATCTGATGCTGTTACTCAATGACTCCCCAATTTATTTTGCTCTGCTCCTACTTCAGCAGTAAGACACAGAGGCTTGAGTGTAAAACACTCATGTTGTTAAGTTGTAAGGGTTTCCTAGAGAACAAAATATAAACCAATTGATAATTATATAGTTACTGTAAATTCTACTTTCCATCAGTCTGAAGCAAAATCATGTCCTTTGGTTTTTTAAGTTAATCTCTTTCCCAGTTGGCTTGGCATTGTCTATCCACATGACTAGAATGGGCTCCACTTTTCTCTGGAGAGCCCACTGTTTCAAGTTAACGACAAGAGAAGTCTTCCTCAAGCTTCGCTAATTACTGAAGAAAAGGCTTTGTTTTTATTATTCTCTTTTTCCATTACCATTTATTCTCCTTATACACCCTCTCCCCACAATCATCACACTGTTACCCATGTCCTCTGTTTTTCTTTTCCTTCTTCTTAAAGAAAGCCCTTTGACATTTGTTGCAGTATTAGCTTTGTATTAACCAACTCCTTTAGCTTTTTCTCTTCTGGGAAGCTCTTTATTTCTCTTTCAATTTTAAATGATAACCTTGCTGGGTAAGTAGCCTTGATTGTAAGTCCTTGCTTTTATCACCTTGAATATTTCATGCCAATCCCCTCTGGCCTGAAGTGTTTCTGTTGAGAAATCAGATGACAGTCTGATTGGAGCTCCCTTGTGGATAACTACCTGCTTTTCTCTTGCAGCTTTTAGGATTCTCTCCTCGTCTTTAATTTTGCTATTTTATTTATTTTTTAAAGATTTTTATTTATTTATTTATTTTTAGAGAGGGGAATGGAGGGAGAAAGAGAGGGAGAGAAACATCAATGTGTGGTTGCCTCTCAAGTGTCCTCTACTGAGGATCTGGCCCGCAACCCAGGCATGTGCCCTAGACTGGGAATTGAACTGATGACTCTTTAGTTTACAAGTCAGCACTCAATCCAATGAGCCACACCAGCCAGGGCTAATTTTGCTATTCTAATTATGAGATGTCTTTGTGTAGGCCTCTTTGGTTCCATCTTGTTTGATACTGTCTGAACTCCTGGACTTGTGTGTTTTTTTCCTTCATCAAATTACGGAAGTATGGGGTCATTATTTCTTCAAATAGATCTTGATCCTTTGCACACTCTCTTCTCTTCTGGTATTACCATAACATGGATGTTGTTACACTTCATGTTGTCTCAAAGGTTTCTTAAGCTCTCCTCATTTAAAAAAAATATTTTTTCTTTTTGCTTCTTTGCTTTGGTATTTTTTTCTACCTTGTCCTCCAAATTGCTGATTCAATCCTCTGATTGATCTAACCTACTGTTTATTCCTCCCAATGTATTATTTATTTCAGATATTGCATTCTTTATTTATGACTGGTTCTTATGGTCTTTATGTATTTTTTCATGCTGTTGAGTATCCTTAGAATCAGTACTCTAAACTCTGTATCTGATAAATTACCTGCTTCCATTTCATTTTGTTCTTTTTTTCTGGAGAATTCTCTTGTTCTTTCATTTGGGGCCTGTTTCTTTGTCTTCCCATTTTTGCCGGTTCTTTGTATTCATTTCTATGTATAAGGTAGATCTTCAAAGACTCTGGTGCAGGTCTATGTCAGATGCTGCCTGTGGCTGGCCCTGTGCAACATGTTTGGAGCTATCAGTGATCCACAGCTTGTGTCTGCCTATGCTGAGCTTGGGTGCATGCAGGAAGAACCAGGCTATACAAGAAAGTTGGCTTTTACCAGCAGTGGGCCAAGGATTGGGTCAGCTAAAGTTTCAGAGTTTTCTGAGATTCACCTTTGCTATTAGACTTAATGACTGAAATAGCCTCCAGCTGTACTCAACAGCCTGGCTTAAACTCCACAGGGTGGGGCGAGAGGGATTTTTGTGGGTAGAGGCTATTGTTTTCTCTCAGGCTAATGCCACTTGGAGGGGAGTGCTCTGTCCAAGAAACATGGCTTCTGCAATATGGGGAATGACTCAGCACAGGGATCTTGGTGGCTGATCGCTCAACTCCTTCCTCAGAGCCACCAAACCCAGACTTTCTTCATTTGTCTATAGTCACTCTGCCCTCCCTCTGCTAGAAACTAAGGTAGTGGCTACAAATGAAATTTTGTTCATGGGCCCTTTAAGAGGGTCTCTGCATCTCTGGCAGTCTCTCACTGGCAGACAGAAACCCAGCTGCTTTTCACAGCCAGATGGTATTTGGGTTCCTTTCCCAATTCTGGTGCTTTAGGCTAGGGAGCCCAACTTGGGGTTTATACCTCACACTTCTCAGGTGGAACCCCTCCAGCTGCTGAAATATCCCTCTGGAACTTCAGCAGCCACCTGTGGGAGCCCAGCCAGCCCTTTTGCACCTCTGCACTTCTTACCAGTCTCACTGTGGTGATGTGGTTGCTTCCATAAATCCTTGGTTATAAGGCTTCTCTCCAGACAATATTTAGTTGACTTTTCAAAATGATTTTTCTAATTTAGTTGTAATTCCAGTTTTGGTCCTTGGGAGGAGGTTAGTGTAGCTTCACTTACTCTTCCATCGTTTTTGGTCTGCCCTGAAAAGGCTTTCTTCTGTATAGATTTCCCAAGTTCAGGCAATTGTACCTAATTGATCATAGACCACAAGGCCACCATTCTGGACTCTGCTTCCACAGAAGGCTTTACTATCTCACCTATCTTCTCTTCTCTGTTTACTTTTCTTTGCATTTTTGTCTTTATTCCTTCCCTCCCCACACCTAATCTCTTCCCTCACTTGTGAAAAATGAGGACAGACATTCTGCTTGGAAAACTGGGGGTCACATTTTCATTTTTTTCTCTTTCATCTGTAGTGCAGAGCCAGTCACATTCCATGTAGTATATGTGGTGATATGTTAATTAAACACAATGTTAGCAAGTTCATTTACAGTGTGGTGGGTTAATTATTGTAAGGCTAGTAAGATCATTTGTAGCTACTATTCCATTTCTGCTAAATACTTTATTAAACAAACATAGTTTCTTATAGTAAATGTGCTTTACAAAGATGGTGGCATAGGTAAACAAGGCTTGCCTTCTCACAACTACATCAAAATTATAATTAAAATATAGAATAACCATCATTCAGAACCACCAGAAACCAAGTTGTATTGAAATCTGACAACTATAGTATTAAAAGAACCACATCCACCCACACTGGTGGGGGACAGAGACACAGTACAGGCTGGTCCCACACCCACCTATAGTAGATAAAAAATTCAGGAGGGATATTTCAGGAGTGAGGTGTCCCAGGCCCTGCATCCCAGGGTTCCAGTGCCAGGAAGATAAGTCCCTGTAACGTCTGGCTGCAAAAACCAGCAGGGATTGAGTCAGTGGAAGAAACTACTGGAGTCTCAAGCAGTTCCCCTTAAAGAACCTCTACACAGACTTATTCAAATTCACTCTCTCTGAGCTCCAGCACTGGGGTAGCAGCTTGAAAGGCACTAGTGGCATATTGGAGAGAAACTAAAATGTCTAGCATCAAGGCAAGAACTGGGGAACAGTTTTCTCCTAGAGAGAAAGGCAAGCAGAAGTCATCATCACTTTCTGAGCCCTCCCTGCAAAAAGCCATAGAACCACCAGGCCAGTGCCATAACTGAAATATAATCAACCTGGCTAACAATGGTTGCCCTGCCCTGGAGAACTCCTGAGACTCTATCCCACCCAACTCACTGGCCCACCCAAACTGTTAACCATGTCTTTACCACATGAATGGCTGGTCTTGGCTCATGCTACACAACTTCCAAAATCCTGTCAAACAACCATCAGCCAGACTCAGTGAGCCCCAAGCCCCCCGTACTGCTTACTAAGTGGCCACCAGCCTGGCACTAGCAGCAGCTGGCCTAGATTTGCAATATGGCTTCATGTGGGAATCTCCAAGCCCAGTACAAGTAGCAGATATCACAGACTGCTTTATAGCTCATGCAGGGTGGCCTCAGAGAGAAGACAGGTAGGGACTAAACTTCACCTGTACCTCCAGGGATGTCTCCAAGTGTTCACAGCCAGTAGACAACAACAGACAACGTCAGAGCTCCACCACCCTGTCCCTGCACAGCTGAGCCTCCATGGAGGGTAGAGGTTGGTGGTCAGTGGTCACAGCCAATCCTTGCAGCTGACTGGCCTGGGTAAATCCCTCCTGTTGGTCTGCCAGCAGCAATCAAAGCTCAACTGCAAGAGGAGGGTATACTCAGCCTACATGGAGGGAACACTTTGAGTACCCAGCTTGGTTGATAGGGGAGGCTGTGCCACTGGGCCCTGCAGGACACCTACTACATTAAGCCATATGGCCAAGACAGGGAGTCATAGCAGCTCTACCTAATACATAGAAACAAACATAGGGAGGCTGACAAAGTGAGGAGACAAAGAAACATGGTCCAAATAAAAGAATAGATCAAAACTCCAGAAAAAGAACTAAACAAAATGGAAATAAGCAATCTACCACATGCAGAGTTCAAAACACTGGTTATAAGGTTGCTCAAGGAACTTAGTGAGGACCTCAAGAGCATTAAAAAGATCCAGTCAGAAATGAAGGATACACTAATTGAAATAAGGAACAATTTGCAGGGAAACGACAGTAAAGTGGATGAGGCCAAGAATCAAATCAATGTTTTGGAACATAAGGAACCAAAAAACAACCAATCACAACAACAAGCAGAAAAAAAGAATCCAAGAAAATGAGGATAGTGTAAGTAGCCTCTCAGACAATTTCAAGTGTTTGAACATTAGCATCATAGGGGTGTCAGAAGGAAAATAGAAAGAGCAAGAAATTGGAAGTCTATTAGAAATAATAATAAAAGAAAAGTTCCCTAATTTGGTGAAAGAAATAGACATGTAAGTCCAGGAAGCATGAAGAGTGATAATTATGATGGAAGAAAGGAGGCCCAATCCAAGACACATCATAATTAAAATGCCAATTAGTCAAGATAAAGAGAGAATTTTTAAAGCAGCAAGAAAAAAAAAAACCAGTTATTTACTTACAGGGGTGTCCCCAGAAGACTCTCAGTTGATGTCTCAAAAGAAACTTTGTAGGCTAGAAGGGGCAGGAAAAAAATATTGAAAGTCATGAAAAGCAGGAACCTACAGCCAAAATTGCTCTATCCAGCAAAGCTATCACTTAGAATTGAAGGGCAGATAAAGAACTTTTCATACAAGGAAAAACTAAAGGAGTTCATCATCACCAAACCATTATTATATGAAATGTTAAAAGGACTTATTTAAGAAAAAGATCAAAACTATGAACAATAAAATCGCAATAAATATATACCTATCAACAATTGAATCTAAAAAGCAAACTAAGCAAAGAAGAACGGAGATAGAATCATAGATATGGAGGGCATTCTGGTAGTTGCCAGATGGCAGGGGAGTGTTGGGTAATGGGGGAAGAGTGAGGGGATCAAAAAGTACAAATAGGTAGTTACAGAATAGCCATGGGGATGTAAAGTACAGTATAGGAAATGGAGTAGCCAAAGAGCTTATAGTGGGGACATCCAGCCAAGGTGAAGGTGTAAGTAGATACACTGAGCCCCCTTACACAACCAAAAGAAGGACAGCAACAAATTTAAAAACAAAAAACAACCAGAACTGCCAGAAAATCAAACTGTATAGGAGCCCTACGATCAAGGACTTAAAGAAGAAAAATTAATCCACACTAGTAGGAGGTACAGAGATGGACAGCTGGAGCAGAGAGGACTGGTGGAGAGGACTTGTGGTAAGGTGGTGGTTGGAGGACCGGCTGGGCGAAGCAGTGGCAGGCAGACCAGTGGCAGGCAGACCAGGTGGTCCCACATTCATATGCAGATAAACCGGGTGGAACAACTGGAGAGTGAGACAGACTGTGCAACTCAGGGTTCCAACATGGGGAAATAAAGCCTCAAAACCTCTGGTTGTAAAAACCTATGGGAACTGCAGCAGCGGGAGAAACTCCCAGCCTCACAGAAGAGTTCATTGGAGAGATCCATAGGATCCTAGAATGTACACAAGCGCACCCCCTCCCCCCGACCACAGGAATCAGCACCAGAGGGCCCAATTTGCTTGTGGGTAGCGGGGGAAGTGACTGAAAGCCAGCTGAGAGCTCAGCAACTGGCATTGTTCCCTTTTGGACCCCTCCCCCACACACAGTTCCACAACTCGACATGGGTTTCCCCACCCTGGCAAATACCTAAGGATCCACCTCTTAGAATGTAACAAGCATGCTGAGACAAAAAAAATATATGGCCCAAATGAAAGAACAGATCAAAGCTCAAAAAGTAGAACTAACTGATGAAGACATAGCCAACTATTAGATGCAGAGTTCAAAATACTGGTAATCAGGATGCTCATAGCAGTGGTTGAGTATGGTCACAAAGTAGAGGAAGATGTGAAGGCTATGAAAAATGAAAAATGTACAGGGAACCAAAAGTGAGGGGAAGGAAACCAAGACTCAAATCAATGGTTTGGACCAGAAGAAAGAAACAACCAGAACAAAATAAAGAAACAAGAATTCAAAAAAATGAGGAGAGGCTTAGGAACCTCCTGGATATCTTTAAATGTCCCAACATCCAAATCATAGGGATGGCAGAAGGAAAAGAGGAAGACCAAGAAATTGAAAACTTATTTGAAAAAATAATGAAGGAGAACTTCCTCGATCTGGCAAAGGAAATAGACTTCCAGGAAGTCCAGGAAGCTCAGAGAGTCCCAAAGAAGTTGGACCCAAGGAAGCACACACCAAGGCACATCATAATTACACTACCCAAGATTGAAGATAAGGAGAGAATCTTAAAAGCAGCAAGACAAAAGGAGACAGTTGCCTACAAAGGAGTTTCCATAAGACAATCAGCTGATTTCTCAAAAGAAACTTTGCAGGCAAGAAGGGGCTGGAAAGAAATATTCCAAGTCATGAAAGGCAAGGGCCTACATCCAAGATTACTCTATCCAGCAGGCTATCATTTAGAATGGAAGGGCAGATAAAGTGCTTTACAAACAAGGTCATGTTAAAGGAGTCCATCCTCACCAAGCCCTTATTATATGAAATGTTAAAGGGACTTATCTAAGAAAAAGAAGATGATCAAAAATATGAGCAGTAAAGTGAAGACAAACTCACAGCTATTAAAAACTGAACCTAAAAAACAAACAAACAAACAAACAAAAATGAACTAGCAAACAACTAGAACAGGAACAGAATCACAGAAATGGAGATCACATGGAGGTCTATCAGTGGAGAAGGGGGAGTGGGGCGAAGGTACAGAGAATAAGTAGCATAAATGGTGGGTAGAAAATAGACATGGGGAGGCTAAGATTAGTATAGGAAATGGAGAAGCCAAGAATTTATATGTATGACCCATGGACATGAACTAAGGGGGAGGGGGAGTGTGGATGGGAGGGGGAGTGCAGGGCAGAGAGGAATAAAGGGGGGAAATGGGACCACTGCAATAGCATAATTAATAAAATATATTTTTTAAAAAAGAACTTATACTCATGATCCATGGACTTGAACAATGGTGTGGGGATGGTCTGAGGGAGTAGGGGGTACTGGATGGAAGGAGGCAAAGGGGAAAAATCAGGACAACAGTAACAGCAATGGCAATAAAAACTAATTTTCAAAAACAAAAAAATTAATATTTTACAACCTTAGTTGATTAAATTATTACATTTATAAGCTGTTTAGGAAAAATCCACTCTTCCTGTGTGTTTGTCTTGTACTCATCATCAACACTTCTGACACCAGATGTGTGTGGGTTTTTTTCCTACGCTAAACAATTCTCTGTAACATCAGTTGGTTGTCTCACAATACAACTCAATTCTGACACTACCTACTTACTCCCCATGCCCCCTGCACATACACACTTCAGATGCTAATCATAAGTCCCTGGTTGTTACTTATACTTCTGACTCATTGGAGTTTCCATAACCTACTCCTCAGGTTCAATAACATGCTAGAATGGCTCATAAAACTCAGGGAATCATGTTTACTAGTTTATTATGAAAGGATATGATAAAGGATACTGATGAATAATCAGTTGGAGGAGTTACATAGGGCAAAGCATGGGCAAGGGGCATGGAGCTCCCTTGCTTGCTCAGAGAGAGCTACTCTGTCAGCAGTTCCATGTGCTCACCAACTCTGAAGCTCCTTGAACTTTATACCTTTTGGATTTTTATGCAGGCTTCATCTCATAGGGTATGATCAATCATTAATTCACTTTCTAGCCTCCCTTCCCTTTCTGGAAAATAGGCAATGAAGCTGAAAGTTCTTAAAAACAAAACTGATAGCTAACCTCAACCAGATTGGAATCCAGAAGGCCTACAGAGGGAACGCTCAAGCCTATGTCAGTCAGAAAACCTGTAGAAGGAACTCTGGGTAAAGGACAGCCTCCTAATGTCCTTTTTGCTCATGTACCCATCTATAAAAGAACTTTCTCTTTATTTGCATTGTTGAACTTGCCATGGCTGTGTGTTCTGGGTTGCAATTCTCTTTTTCCCTAAACAAACCCTTTTTGTTGGAGGAATATCTAGCTGACTTTTTGCTTAAGGTCAACAGTTCCAAGTTTCCAATTATAGCTTGGTCTCTTTGGTGACCAGCCCCCACCCAGGAGCCCACCAAAAGACATCGCCACACTGAGGAAATTCCAAATTATTTAAGGACTCTTGTGACAGGAACTGAGGTCAAATTTTGGAACAATGTCCTTATCACTTAGGGAATTACAAGGATTTTAGGAGCTGTGAGCCAAGAACCCGGGGCAGAGAACAATATATTTTTTCTAGTATTTCATGTGAGCCTTGGTCTTTACCAAAACTATTAGTAAATATATGAAGGGAATCCTGTAATTAGAATGAAAAACAATTTTAAAAAAACTTTGATCCTTCTCCCTTATTGTTTATATTATTTTTGTGGTCACTAGAATATAAATATTCTCTAACTTTCTTTTCTTTATCCTGTTAAGAAAGTCTTTTTCTTTCTTTCTTTTTTTTTAAGATTTTATTTATTTTTAGAGAGAGGGGAAGGGAGGGAGGGAAACATCAGTGTGCAAGAGATACATCGATTGGTTGCCTCTCGCTCATCCCCAACTGGGGACCTGGCCTGCAACGCAGGTGTGTGCCCTAACCAGGAATCGAACTGGCAACATCATGGTTCTCAGGGTGACGACGCCCAACACTCTGAGCTACACCAACCAGGGCAAGAAAGACTTTCAACACAGTAAGTTATTTCTCTAAAGCCCTTCATAACCTAAAATTACAATTCTATAGCTAAGACCCATCAAATAAATAATTTTGACTTTCACAAAATCTAACCACACTTCTCCAACCCAAGCCTTTCCTTTAAAGTGCCCAGTATGTTCTTGTTTCTTTATGCAAACCTGGCATCCCCTTCATCTCATGACATCGCTTCACATTCTACTTAGTCAGATAGAATAAATTAGAAGTGATTTTTATAATGCAAGAAAAAACTTTCTGCCAAAAAAAATGAAAATGCTTCTGTTTAGGCTTTTGTGTTTTATAGTGCAATGTGGGGTGGGTTTTTTTGTTTGTTTGTTGTTTGTTTTTTCACATTAACTCCACTAAAATTACCTAGGTTGTCCACCAGCAGAAAAGTTTTTAAATCTATTTAAAGTGAATTTTAATTAATCAAGTGACCTATATGTTTAGCTACAAAACTCAATATTTACCCTGTGGCTCAACACCCCAAGGAAAATACTCTAGGATGAGCCAAGAAGAAATGGCTTTCTCAGTAATACATAGATGAGACAAGATGTTAAGGCATGTGTTTGTTTTGGATTGACTCTTTGACTCTGTTTTCCCAGTTCCTTCTTCTCTCTCCTACTAGAGAAGCAGAACAATGAGAAGGATCTAGAGATGAGAAGAGCATGGAGCTGGCTCTGCCTTGGAAGAGGCCCTTCCAGCTTTGATAGGCCTCACGGGGCCATGATGGGATCAAAGAGAAAGGAGCTTCAGAGTGGAAGACAGGCCATTTGGGCTCTTGACTTAAAAAAAAAAAAGCTCCCTTTCTTGAGTTCATCTTTCTACCATGTTATCTTATTGCATTGTACAAAGACCTAAAGGACTAATATTACACAGGTAATGGACTAAGGTTTAGGAAGTCATACAAACAAGTAATAATTAGAAGTTAGGCCAACCTGATAGAGGACCTCAAGAGTTAAAGATTTCAGTTTTCGTTATTGTTGATAGGCTTAAGTGATTAATGTATGTGGAAAGCTGTTGTTCCAGGAACTGAGATACTTGACTTCTGTGACTCTAGGAGATTGACTTGAAATTCAACCTTTGTGCCCCAGGGTGTCTACCAGTGATAGAGATGGTATCTGAGTCATTGTGTTCCAGGGACGGAGCATCCATGATTCGGATAAAGAATTGATGATCAAAAGATAAAGAAACACTAGGAAAATCACCACCAACTGCAACTCTTATCTGATTAACCTTTTTCCAAACCTCTTTCTACCCTTTCTTTTTCTTTTTTAAAATATAGTTTATTGATTGTGCTATTACAGTTGTACCATTTTTCCCCATTTATTCCCCTCCACCCTGCACACCCTCTCCCACCTGCATTTCCCCCCTTTAGTTCATGTCCATGGGTCATACATATAAGTTCCTTGGCTTCTCCATTTCCCGTAGTATTCTTAGCCTCCCCCTATTTTGTACCTGACAATAATGTTTCTTTTTTTATGCTTAATTTATTGCAGGTGATAGTTTAAAAATATTTTTTAATTGTTCAAGTACAGATTTCTGCCTTTTCCCCCCCAACCCAGCCCAACCCCCCAGCCCTCCCCATCTCTCCTGTTTCCACTCCTCCTGTTGTTGTCCGTATGTCCTTTATGATTGTTCCTGCAAATCCTTCACCCTTTTCCCTTGAAATTCCCTCCCCTCTCCCTTCTGGTCACTGTCAGCCTGTTCTCAATTTCAGTATCTTTGGTTATATTTTGCTTGTTTGTTTGTTTTGTTGATTAGGTTCCTGTTAAAGGTGAGATCATGTGGTATTTGTCTTTCACCACCTGGCTTATTTCGCTTAGCAGTTCTATCCATGCTGTCTCGAAGGGTAGGAGCTTGTTCTTTCTTTCTGCTACATAGAATTCCATTGTGTAAATGTACCATAGTTTTTTGATCCATTCATTTACTGATGGGCACCTAGGTTGCTTCCAGCACTTAGCTATTGTAAATTGTGCTGCTATGAACATTGGGGTGCATAGGTTCTTTTGGATTGGTATTTCAGGGTTCTTAGGATATAATCCTAGCAGTGGAATTGCTGGGTCAAAAGGCAGTTCCATTTTTAGTTTGCTGAAGAAATTCCATACTGTTTTCCACAGTGGTTGCACCTGTCTGCAATCCCACTGGCAGTGCACTGGGGTTCCTTTTTCTCCACAACCTCTCCAACACTTGTTGTTTGTTGCTTTGTTTATGATGGCCATTCTCACTGGTGTGAGGTGTTATCTCATTGTGGTTTTAATTTGCATCTCTCTGATAGCTAGTGATACTGAGCATCTTTTCATGTGTCTCTGGATCCTCTGTATGTCCTCCTTGGAGAAGTGTCTGTTCAAGTCCTTTGTCCATTTTTTAATTGGGTCGCTTATCTTCTTAGAGTAGAGTCATGTGAGTTCTTTATATATTTTGGAGATTAAACCCTTGTCTGAGGTATCATTGGCAAATATGTTTTCCCATACAGTTGGTTCTCTTTTTGTTTTAATATTGTTTTCTTTAGCCATACAGAAGCTTCTTATTTTGATGAGACCCCATTTGTTTATTCTTTCCTCTATGTCCCTTGCTCTAGGGGACATATCAGTGAAAACACTGCCATGTGAAATATCTGAGATTTTCCTGCCTATGTTCTCCTCAAGGACTTTAATGGTGTCATGACTTATATTTAAATCTTTTATCCACCTTGAATTTATTTTTGTGTATGGTGTAAGTTGGTGCTCGAGTTTCATTTTTTTGCATGTAGCTGCCCAGCTCTCCCAACACCATTTGTTGAAGAGGCTATTTTTACTCCATTTTATGCTCCTTCCCCCTTTGTCCAAAATTAATTGACTGTAGAGACTTGGGTTTATTTCTGGGCTCTCTGTTCTATTCCATTTGTTTATCTGTCTGTTTTTATGCCAGTACCAGGCTGTTTTGATCACAGTGCCCTTATAATACAGTTTGGTATCAGGTGTTGTGATCCGTCCTATTTTGCTCTTCTTTCTCAAAATTGCAGCAGCTATTCGGGGCTGTTTACAGTTCCATATAAATTTCTGAAGTGTTTGTTCTATATCTGTGAAGTATGCCATTGGTACTTTAATAGATATTGCATTGAATTTATAAATTGCTTTGGGTAGTATGGACATTTTGATGATGCTAATTCTTCTGATCCATGAACACTGTATATGTTTCCATTTCTTTGCATCTTCCTTGTTTTCTTTCTTCAGTGTTGTGTAGTTTTCTGCATACAGGTCTTTTACCTCCTTGGTTAGGTTTATTCCTAGATATTTTATTTTTCTTGTTGTTATATCAACTGGGAGTTTTTTCCTGATTTCTGCTTCTGATGTTTCATTGTTGGTGTACAAAAATGCCTTTGATATCTGGATATTGACTTTGTGTCTTGCTGTTTTGCTGAATTCATTTATTAGGTCCAACAGTTTTTTGGCAGAGTCTGTGGTCTGTTTTGCTGAATGCATTTATTAGGTCCAACAGTTTTTTGGCAGAGTCTGTAGGATTTTCTATCATGTCATCTGCAAACAATGACAGTTTTGTTTCCTCCTTTCCACTTTGGATGCCCTTATTTCTTTTTCTTGTCTCATTGCTGTGGCTAAAACTTCTAATACTATGTTGAATAGAAGTTGTGAAAGTAGACAACCTTGTCTTGTTTCTGATCTTAGTGGAAAAGATTTCAGTTTTTGCCCACTGAGTATGATGTTGGTTGTAGGTCTCTCATATATGGCCTTTATTATGTTGAGGAATGCTCCCTCTATTCCCACTTTGCTGAGTGTTTTAATCTTAAATTGGTGCTGTACGTTCTCAAATGCTTTTTCTGCATCTATTGATATGATCATGTGATTTTGGTCTTTGTTTTTGTTTATGTGATGTATTACATTTACTGATTTGAAAATATCATACCATCCTTACATCCCTGAAATAAATTCCACTTGGTCATGGTATGTGATAATTTTAATGTATTGTTGGATGCAATTTGCCAATATTTTGTTGAAGATTTTAGCATGTATGTTCATCAGTGATATTGGCCTGAAGTTTTCTTTCTCTGTTGTGCCTTTATCTGGTTTGGGGATTAGGATGATGCTGGCTTCATAAAAAGAGTTTGGGAGTCTTCCATCATTTTGGGTTTCTTTGGAATAGTCTGTGAAGGATATGGGGTTAGCTCTTCCTTAAATGCTTCATAGAATTCTCCTGTGAAACCATCTGGTCCAGGGCTTTTGTGTGTCGGGAGCTTTTTGATTACTGCTTCAATTTCATCTGCTGTTATTGGTCTGTTCAGGCTTTCTGCTTCTACTTCATTGAGTTTTGGAAGATTATATTTTTCTAGAAACTTGTCCATTTCACCTAGGTTTTCAAATTGCTTGGCATACTGTTCTTCATAGTAATTTCTTATGATCCTTTGTATTTCTGTGGTGTCAGTTGTAATCTCTCCTCTTTCATTTCTGATTGTGTTTATTTGGGTCCTTTTCCTTTTTTTCTTGATGAGTCTGCTTAAAGGCTTTTTGATTTTTTTTTTATCTTTTCAAAGACCCAGCTCCTGGATTCATTGATCCTTAGAATTGTGCTTTTAGTCTCTATGTCCTTTAATTCTGCTCTGATCTTGGTTATTTCCTTCCTTCTACTTGCTCTGGGCTGTCTTTGTTGTTGTTCCTCAAGTTCTTGTAGGTGTAGGGTTAGGTTGTTTGTTTGAAATGTTTCTGTCTTTTTTAGGTAGGCCTGTGTCACTATGAACTTCCTTCTCAGGACTGCCTTCTCTGTGTCCCATAAGTTTTGGGTTATTGTGAATTCATTTTCACTTGTTTCCAGAAGCTTTTTGATTTCTTCCCTAATTTCATTCCTGACCCATTCATTGTTTAATAGCATGCTATTCAATCTCCATGATTTTGAGTATTTTGGGTTTTTTCCCATGGGGTTGGTTTCTAGTTTCAGTCCCTTGTGGTTGGAGAAAATGCTTGGTATGATTTCAATTTTCTTGAATTTGTTGAGGCTTGTTTTGTGTCCTATCATGTGGTCTATCTTTGAAAATGTTCCATGTGCATTTGAAAAGAATGTGTATTTTGCTTCTTTGGGATGAAAGGTTCAATATATATCAGTTAAGTCCATTTCATCTAGGGCATTGTTCAATGCCACAATACCTTTGTTGATATTTTGTTTGGAAGAGCTGTCCATTTTTGACAGTGGGGTGTTAAAATCCCCTACTATAATTGTGTTGCTGTCAGCATCTTTCTAGAAGTCCTTCAAGATTTTCTTTATGTATTTAGGTGCTCCTATGTTGGATGCATCTATATTTACAGTGTTTATGCCTTCTTAGTGGATTCTTCCCTTGAGTATTATGAAGTAGCCTTCCAGGTCTCTCTTTATGACCCTTTTTTTGAAATCTATTTTGTCTGATATAAGTATTGCTTCCCCTGCTTTTCTTTTTTTTTCCTGTCTGTTTGCTTGGAAAATTTGTTTCCAGACCTTCGCTTTCAGTCTGTGTAGGTCTTTTGACCTGAGGTGGATCTCTTGTAGAATATGTGTGGGTCATGCTTTCTCATCTATTCAGTTATTCTATGTCTTTTGATTGGAGCATTTAATCCATTTATGTTTAAGGTTATTATTGATAGGTACTTATTCATTGCCATGTTTTTGTACCTGTGTTTCTCTCTCTCTCTCTCTCTCTTTTCCTTCCTTCCTTCCTTCCTTCCTTCCTTCCCTTAAAGCAGACTCTTTAGAATCTCTTGCAGAGCTGGTTTGGTGGAGATGTATTCTTTTAGACTTCTTTTGTCTGGGAAGCTCCTTATTTGGCTTTCTATGTTGATTGAGATCCTTGGTACAGAGCTCTGGTTTTCATTACTTGGAATATTTCTTGCCATTCTCTTCTGGCTTGGAGCATTTCCATTGAGAAGTCAGCTGCTAACCTTATCAGAGCTCCTTTGTATGTTACTCCTGTTTCTCCTTGCTGCCTTTAAGATTCTCTCTATGTCTTGGAATTTTGCCATTTTAATTATAATGTGTCTTGAAGTGGGCTTCTTTAGATTCCTCTTGATTGGGACTCTGTGTTTCCTGGATTTGTGTGATTTTTTCTCTCATCAAATTAGGGGAGTTTTCCATCATTACTTTTCAAACAGCAGTTCTATCCCTTGCTCTTCTTTTTCTCCTTCTGGTATTCCTATTATACAGATATTATTACCTTTCATGTTGTCCTGCATTTCTCTTAATCCCTCTTCATTCTTTCTGAGCCTCTTTTCCTTTTCTTGCTCTTTCTGGGTGTTTTTTTCTACCTTGTCCTCCAGCTAACTGATCCCATCATCTCCTTCATCAATCCTGATTTTGATTCCTTCAACTGTGTTCTTCAGTTCAGAAACTGTATTCTTCATTTCCTCTTGGCCCTTGTTGATAGTTTCTGTTTCCTTTTTCATGTTGATATAGTTTGCAGTCAGTTCATTGTAGTTTCTGGTAATTCTCTGTGAACTCATTGAGCTTCCTGATAACCATTGCTTTGAACTCAATATCTCATAGTTGAGTTGTCTCCATCTAATTTAGCATTCTTTCTGAGGCTTCCTTCTTTCCTTTCATTTGGGGATTGTTTCTTTGTCTTCCCATTGTTTGTGAGACTCTTGTTGTTAGCCTCTGCTTCTTAAATTGATCTGTTCAGACTCCCTGGGCTTATGGTGTGAACTTCTGTGGTAGAATACCTGTGAGATTCAGTGGTGCAATCTCCTTAATCACCTGAGCTCAGAAGTCTTGGGCTGTCATTTATGTTGGCTCTCTGTATGTCTTTGGGTTTTGATTGTTGTTGGATCTTTCTTTGGTGGGTCCTTTCCTCCAGCTGGTTATCTGGAGGTCACTCTGTCCATCACATCTTGTATTCTGTTGTGCAGGTGTGGACAGGTTGTGTTGAAGCTGATTCTTCTGTGTGTACAAGGTTTTGAGGCTTCTATCTCGCTCTTGTTCAGTCGTTTGTTGTGGATAATTTCTCCACCATTTAGCTGTATTTCATTATTGGTCCTGGATTGTGGTTAGTGTGGCCTCCACTTCCTCCTTCACCATCTTTCATTGTTATCTGTTGGTGGGTTTCCTCTTCCAGCAGGTGTACTGGTGTTCACCGATCCCACCTTCCAAGTTCTCTGGAGTAGCAAAGTGAAGTTTTTCTCACTGTGTCTGTTGTTGGGATGACCCTTGTTTGGGTCTAACTTTGGTGTTGTCACAGCTCCAGGTTTTATTGTCTCACCTCTGGGAAAAGAAGAAAAAAAAGGAAAGTAAGGAAGGGAGAAGGAATAAAAAGAGAGAGAGAGAGGGAAAGAAAGGAAGAAGGAATTTAAAAAAGAAGGAAGTGAGAAGAAGTGAAAAAGGAAAGGAAGAAAGGAAGAAGGCATAAAAAAAGATAGAAGGGGACTTCTGGCCAAAATGGAGGCATAGGTAACACACTATGCATACTCTCACAACCAAGATTAAGGACAACAAAAATATAGAACCAAATAACAACAACCAGAACAGTAGAAAAGTGAATTGTATGGAAGTCCGACAACGATTTACCCAGACCAGTAAGAGGGGTGGAGTCGGCGGCCGGTGGAGAGAGGTTGCAGCAGGAGAAAGCAGTGGCTTGTGGTCCTGGGCATGCAGGCGGTAGTTGGCACTCCCCAGGTGCACAGGCAGTGGTTACCGAGAGCAGGGAGGCAAGGAGCAGACCCAGCAAGGTGCACAAGGTGGCTGACTGTTGGTCACAGATTCATGTGCAGATAAACCAGGCGAAAACAGGCAGCAAGACAGACTGCACAATGCAGGGCCCCAGCGCTGGGAAATAAAGCCTAAAAGCACCAATTTGAAAACACCTGTGGGGGTTGAGGTGTTGGGAGAGAATCCCAGCCTCACAGGAGAGTTCATTAGAGAGACCCACAGGGTCCTAGAATGTGCACAAGCCCACCCACATGGAAATCAGCACCAGAAGGGCCCAATTTGCTTGGGAAAAGTGGTGGAAGGGACTGGAATCCGAGAGAGAGTGGAGCAAGCGCCATTGTTCCCTCTCAGACCCTGCCCCCACATCCAGCATCACAACTCAGCGACTGGGTTGCCCTGTCCTGGTGAACATGTAAGGCTCCGCCCCTCACTATGTAACAGCTGAGACCAGACCAAAAAAAACCCCAAAACCAAAGATGGCTCAAATGGAAGAACAGATCAAAGCCCCAGAGCTAATTCATCTAAGCGACCAAGAGGTAGCCAACCTATCAGATGCACAGTTCAAACCACTGGTAGCTAACCTATCAGATGCAGAGTTCAAAGCACTGGGTGATTAGGAAGCTCACAGAATTGGTTGATTTTGGTCGCAAATTAGATGAACAAATGAGGGCTACAATAAGCAAAATGAAGAAAAATGCACAGGGAACCAATAGTGATGGGAGGAAAACTGGGACTCAAACCAATAGAGTGGACCAGAAGGAAGAAAGAAACAATCAAACAGAAAAGAAGGAAGAAACAAGAATTCAAAAAAATGAGGAGAGGCTTAGGAACCTCCAGGACATCTTTAAACGTGCCAACATCTGAATTATAGGGGTGCCAGATGGGGAAAAGGAAGAGCAACAAGTGGAAAACTTATTTGAACAAATAATAAAGGAGAACTTCCCCAATCTGGCAAAGGAAATAGACTTCCAGGAAGTCCAGGAAGCTCAGAGAGTCCCAAAGAAGTTGGACCAAAGGAGGAACACACCAAGGCACATCATAATTACATTAGCCAAGATTAAAATGAAGGAGAGAATTCTAAAAGCAGCAAGGGATAAGGGGACAGTCACCTACAAAGGAGTTCCCATTAGAATGTCAGCTGATTTCTCAAAAGAGACCTTACTGGCAAGAAGAGGCTGGAAAGAAGTATGCCAAGTCATGAAAGTCAAGGACCTACATCCAAGATTACTCTATCCAGCGAAGCTGTCATTTAGAATGGAAGAGAAGATAAAGTGCTTCTCAGATAAGGTCAAGTTCAAGGAGTTCATCATCACCAAGCCCTTTATTATGTGAAATGTTAAAGGGAGTTACTTAAGGAAAAGAAGATAAAAAACAGTATAATAAAATGATACTAAACTCACAATTATTAACAATGGCACCTAAAACAAAAACAAAAAGAAACTAAGCAAACAATAGAATAGGAACAGAACCACAGAAATAGAGATCACATGGAGGGTAAGCAACAGGGGAGTGGGAGGAGGAGAGAGGGGGAAAAGGTACAGAGAATAAGTAACATAGGTGTTAAGTAGAAAATAGACAGGGGGCCCTGGCTGGTGCAGCTTAGTGGATTGAGCATGGGCCTGCGAACAAAAGGATGGCGGTTCGATTCCCAGTCAGGGCACATGCCTGGGTTGCAGGCCAGTTCCGGGCAGGGAATGCATGAGAGGCAACAACACATTAATATTTCTCTCCCTCTCTCCTTCCCTTCCCCTCTAAGGATAAAATAAATAAAATCTTTAAAAAAAGAAAAAGAAAACAGGGGGAGGGCAAGAATAGTATGGGAAATGTAGAAGCTAAAGAACTTTTGACACATGGACATGAACTAAGGGGGGGAATGTGGATGGGAGGGGGTGTGCAGGGTGGAGGGGAATGAAGAGGGGAATGGGACAACTATAATAGCATAATCAATAAAATATATTTTAAAAAGATAGAAGGAAAGAAAGGAAGAAGGAATTAAAAAATTAAAATTAAAAAAAGGAGGAAGGAATAAAAAAGAAAGAAGGAAAGAAAGGAATAAGGAATTTTTTTTAAATTAATTAAAATAAATAAATAAATAAAAGAAGGAAGTAAGAAAGAATATAAAAGGAAAGAAAGGAAGAAGGAACTAAAAAAAAAAAACAACAACAAGATAACCTCCTGCTGGTTGTAAACCAGTCAGGTCAGTTCTGCTGGTCTTCCTGGCATAGTCAGTCTGAGGAGGGATTGGTTTCACTTTTCTCACTTCCTGAGCTGCACTCTTCACTGTTGTCAAGACTTCAGCCCAGCTCCTCAGTGCCCTTCTGCACCCAGCCTAGGCCTTTAGTCCACCAGTTGCTCTATCCTTGAGGTGCACCAATTAGAGGCAACTCACACATCACCTTCTTGCTCTTTGCTGTCCTAGATGCTAGGGACTCTCAGTGCCCCTTCAGGGTAGTTCACCCCACACTAAGTCAATTCTTTCTGGGACTGCAGCTCCCTCTGCAGGGCATTTCCACCTTCCTCCTAGAGAGCCAGTTGGCCCTGCAGGGTTCTGGGCACAGGGGCCAGGTGGGAGGCTCTCCATCCCTGGTGCCTCTGGCATGGGCATGGGCAGGCAGCCTCCAGGCCATGGATTGGGCGCACACCAACCTCAGGGCTGCAGGAGTAGAGGCGCAGGAGGCAGGCGGCTGCTGCAGAGAATTCCCTAAATAGCTGCAGAGTGCCTCTTTTTTCTCTTTTTCTTTTTGAAAAATTCCTCCTATTCAAGCCCACCAGTCCAAACGAGCACCTGGCCTCTCACACAGCCCAGCCTGGCTCTCTCCTAAGAATCCTGTAGCAGACCCAGCAGGCACCCTGGTGCCTGTGCTGGTCCCAGGGACTTTATTGTCCTTAAGCACTCTCCTTACCCTGTGATTTTTTAATGTCCTCTACAATTTTTGGTCTCCAATCTTCATATACGCTGGAATACCGTTGGCTGTTTGCTCTGTTCCTCAGAAAATCGGCTAGGTGTTTTACCCGTGCAAGGGGGGAAGTGGACTCCACTTCCACCTATCTCGCTGCCATTTTCTCTCCTAATTAAGTTTCTTATTCCCTGTCCTTCTTCCTCAATCTCCCCCTCCCCCTGCACACTGATAATCCCCCACGTGATCTCCATTTCTTCGATTCTGTTCTTTCTGTTCCTGTTCTAGTTGTTTGCTTAGTTTTTTGCATTTTTGCCCTTGGGAGAATGTCTATTTCCCCTCTCAAGAAGGATAGAGGCTGTTCATGTCATCTGACACTACCCTAACTCTGCCAGAGTCATCTCCAAGGGTGGGTTCTGTCTACATGGAAGGTGGCTCAGGTGATTGGCACTAACTTGGAAGTGAGGATGAGAAAGCTACTTTATTCTCCTCCCTCTGTGGTGTGAACATATGCATGCCACCCCAAACCAACACTCCATATTCTTTTACTCCTGGATCCCCAAGGAAGAAGCCACACTGTAGGGGAGAAAGGAGACCACATGCCTTTAATATAACTCACCCATAGAGGCAATACATACAGTTTCCTCACCCCAATCTTCATCACATAAAGCCTGTAAAATACAGAACCCTCCTCCCTTCCTTATGTCACCTCATTCTCTCCTAGGGCCCTTTTAACTTCTACTCCTCCCAACTTTGAGCCTGCCCTCCATCCCTCCCTTTTATCCCTCCTCCTTCTAACCTTTTTCCTTCCTTCCATCACCCTGAAGTATTTTTCATTTAAAGAAAAGAAAGAAAAAAATTAAATCAAGGTATGAGCTAATATTTCTATATATGAGTTTCATATCTATTGAATCATAACTTTTAGACCATATTTTGCTAAAAGAGCTTCTGGGTCGTTTTTACATTTTAGTTATAGAAGTTAGAAAAGCTCTTTACTATTAACTTGGACTTAGAGGTACAAAACTGTGTTAGGGTTTTCTAGAACCAATAGATTATGTTATCTATAGAGAGAGATTTATTTTAAAGAATTGTGGAAGCTTGATGAGTCCAAAATCTGATGGGGCAGGCTGGAGACTCAGGGAAGAGTTGCAGTTTGAGTTTGAAAGCAGTTTGCTCTAGAATTTCTTCTTTCTTTGGGAAGATCAGTCTTTATTCTATTAAGACTTTCTGCTGATAGGAGATGGCCCATCCACATTATGGAGGGCAATCTGCTTTACTCAAAGTTCATTAATTTACATGTTAATCTCATCCAAAAAAACACACTCACGGTAAAATCTGAATTATGTCTGACCAAATACCTGGGCACAATGGGTCATCAAAGTTGACATGTAAAATTAATTATCACAATAACCAATCACCCATGCCAGTTCCTGAGTTTGCTATCTCTGACTTGTTTAGGGTATGAACTGCCCTGTCACACAAAATCAGTTGACTTGCTGCTTAGGGCTTGCATAAAAAAAAAAAAAGAGAGAGAGAGAGGGAGAAAGAAAAGAGATACCAAAATTTAAACAAAATAAAGCAATCAAATACAAGTATATGTTTTTAATATATTTTATTTATTATGTATTACAATTGTCCATGTTTTTCTCCCCTTTATTCCCCTCTGCCCTGCACCCTCCCCCCCACCGTATTCCCTCCTCACCTTAGTTCATGTCCATGGGTTGTATACATAAGTTCTTTGGCTTCTCCATTTCCCATAGTATTCTTAATCTCCCCCTGTCTATTTGTACCTGCCAATTATGCTTCTTATTCCCTGTACCTTTTCCTCATTCACCCCTCTCCCTCTCCCACTGATAGCCTTCCATATGATCTGTATTTCTGTGATTCTGCTCCTTCTGTTCCTGTTCTAGTTGTTTGCTTAATTTGTTATTGCTTTGTTTTGCTTTTTAGGTTCAGTTGTTGATAGTTGTGAGTTTGTTGTCATTTTACTGTTCATATTTTGATCATCTTCTTTTTCTTAGATAAGTCCCTTTAACATTTCATATAATAAGGGCTTGGTGATGATGAACTCCTTTAATTTGACCTTGTCTGAGAAGCACTTTATCGGCCCTTCCATTCTAAATGATAGCCTGATGGATAGAGTAATCTTGGATGTAGGCCCTTGCCTTTCATGATTTCAAATACTTCTTTACAGCCCCTTCTTGCCTGCAAAGTTTCTTTTGAGAAATCGGCTGATAGTCTAATGGGCACTCCTTTATAGGTAACAGTCTCCTTTTTGTCTTGCTGCTTTTAAGATTCTCTCATATTTAATCTTGGCTAATGTAATTACGATGTGCCTTGGTGTGTGCTTCCATGGGCCCAGCTTCTTTGGGACTCTGAGTTTCCTGGACTTCCTGGAAGTGTGTTTCCTTTGCTAGATTGGAGTTCTTTTTCATTATTTTTTCAAATAAATTTTCAACTTCTTGGTCTTCCTCTTCTTCTTCTGACACCCCTATGATTTGGATGTTGGAATGTTTAAAGTCATCATGGAGGTTCCTAAGCCTCTCCTCATATTTTGGAATTCTTGTTCCTTCATTCTATTCTGGGCGAATGTTTTTCTTCCTTTTGATCCAAATCATTGACTTGAGTCCTGGTTTCCTTCCCTTAATTGTTGATTCCCTGTATATTTTGCTTCATTTCTCTTTGCATAGCTTTCACTTCTTCCTCTATTTTGCAATCGTACTCAACCATTTCTGTGAGCATCCTGATTACCAGTATTTTGAACTCTGCATTTAATAGGTTGGCTATTTCTTTATTAGTGAGTTCTATTTTTAGAGCTCTGATCTGTTCTGTTCTATATATGTATATATATATCTCATATGAGACATATATATGTCTCAGCATGTTACATTCTAAGAGGTTAGGTGTTCACTAGGGTGGGGCAATCCATGTGGCTGGTTTGTGGCACTGTGTGTGGGGGAGGGGTCCAAAAAGGAACAATGCCAGTTGCTTGGCTCTTGGCTGGCTTTCAGTCACTTCCCCCACTACCCGCAAGCAAATTGGGCCCTTCTGGTGCTGATTCCTGTGTGTATGTGCATGTGTATGTTCTAAGATCCTGTGGGTCTCTCCAATGAACTCTCTTGTGAGGCTGGGAGTTTCTCCTGCTACTGCAATTCCCACAGATTTTTACAACCAGAGATTTTGAGGCTTTATTTCCCCATGCTGGAACCCTGGGTTTCAAAGTCTGCCTCACTCTCCAGTTTTTCCACCTGGTTTATCTGCACACAAATTTGTGACCACCTGGTCCACCTGCCACTGCCTCACCAACCTGGTCCTCCAACCACTGCTTTACTGCCTGGTCATGCTTCCTCTCCACCCTGGCTGCCAGTCTCCTCCCCTCCTACTGGTCTGAATGAATGTTTCTTCTTTAACTTCTTGGTTGTCAGACTTCCATGCAGTTAGATTTTCTGGCAGTTCTAGTTGTTTTTTTGTTTTTAAATTTGTTGCTGTCCTTGTTTTGGTTGTGTGAGGAGGCACAGTGTAAATGCAAGTATATTTTTAAGTCAAAAGGTAGTAAACTAAATCTTTAGTGATCACTAAATATATGTGGCAAAGAAAATAATACAAAGAGTTTAAATTTATAAAAATGAACAAAAATGGAAGGCAATAAAATAGAAGAAACAATCCATAAATGCATGCAAAAATGAAAGAAATACTTCTTTATTTTTAAATAACCTGAACATCACTCATTCATTCTACAGATGATATTCATTGAGTTATTAAACAATTATTGACTGTATGTCTTACTTTATATTAGGCACTGGGGACATAGCAATAAGCAAGATAGATAAAGTTCCTGCCCCTGAGAAGCACATAATCTAGCAGGGGAGAAAAATATTAAAGAAAGAATTACAGAATTAATGAATCAAAACCGTGCTAAGTATTAAAGAAGAAATAGAGAGTGCTATAAGATTTTCTTCATTGAAGATTTAACTGAGTTTAAGATGTCAGGGAAAGCTTTCTTTTTAAAAAAATATATTCTATTGATTATGTTATTATAGTTGTCCCATTCCCCCCCTTCATTCCCCTCCACCCTGCACACCCTCTCCCACCCACATTCCCCCCCTTTAGTTTATGTCCATGTGTCATAAGTTCTTTAGCACCTACATTTCCCACACTATTCTTGCCCTCCCCCTGTCTATTTTCTACCCACTGTCTGTGCTACTTGTTCTCTGTACCTTTTCCTCATCTTTCCTCCTCCCACTCCCCTGTTGCTAACCCTCCATGTGATCTCCATTTCTGTGTTTCTGTTTCTGTTCTAGTGTTTGCTTAGTTTGCTTTTTTTTTTTTTAGGTGTGGTTGTTAATATCTGTGAGTTTGCTGTCTTTTTACTGTTCATATTTTTTATCTTCTTTTTCTTAGATAAGTCCCTTTAACATTTCATATCATAAGGTCTTGGTGATGATGAACTCCTTTAACTTGACCTTATGTGGGAAGCACTTTATTTGCCCTTCCATTCTAAATGATAGTTTTGCTGGATAAAATGACTTTGATGTAGGTCCTTGCCTTTCATGACTTGGAATACTTCTTTCCAGCCTCTTCTTGCCTACAAGGTCTCTTTTGAGAAATCCACTGACAGTCTGATGGGAACTCCTTTGTAGGTGACTGTCCCCTTATCCCTTGCTGCTTCTAGAATTCTCTCCTTCATTTTAATCTTGGGCAATGTAATTGTGATGTGCCTTGATGTGTTCCTCCTTGGGTCCAACTTCTTTGGGACTCTCTGAGCTTCCTGGACTTCCTGGAAGTCTAGTTACTTTACCAGATTGGGGAAGTTCTCCTTTATTATTTGTTCAAATAAGTTTTCCACTTGTTGCTCTTCCTTTTCCCCTTCTGGCTCCCCTATAATTCAGGTGTTGGCACGTTTAAAGATGTCCTGGATGTTCCTAAGCCTCTCCTCATTTTTTTTTTTTTGAATTGTTGTTTCTTCATTCTTTTCTGTTTGATTGTTTATTTCTTCGTTCTGGTCCACACTGTTGATTTGAGTCCCAGTTTTCCTCCCATCACTATTGGTTCCCTGTGAATTTTCCTCCATTTCACTTAGCATAGCCTTCATTTGTTCATCTAATTTGCAACCAAAATCAACCAATTCTGTGAGCTTTCTGATTGATCACCAGTGCTTTGAACTGTGCATCTGATAGGTTGACTATCTCTTGGTCACTTGAAAGTATTGGCTTTGGTGATTTTATTTGTTGTTTTGTTTGACCCATTTTCTTTCTTTCTTTTTTTTTTGGGGGGGGGAGGTCTGGTGGCACCTGTTATGTATGAGGGGCGGAGCGTTAGGTGTTCACCAGGATGGGGCAACCCAGTGGCAGAGTTGTGATGCTGTATGTGGGGGCGGGGTCAGAGAGGGAACAATGGGGCTTGCTCCACTCTCTCTCAGATTTCAGTCCCTTCTGTGAGGCTGGAAGTCTCTCCCAGCACTTCAACCGCCACAAGTGTTTTCAATTGGTGCTTTTAGGCTTTATTTCCTTGCGCTGGGGCCGTGGGTTACGCAGTCTGTCTTGCTTCCCTTTTTTGCCTGGTTTATCTGTGCACGAATGTGTGACTACGGTCAGCCACCTTGTGCGCCTTGCTGGGTCTGCTCGTTGCCTCCCTGCACCTGGTAACTGCCGCCTGCATGCCTAGGGTGTACCAACCACCGCCTGTGCATCTGGGACCACTAGCCACTGCTTTTTCCTGTCACGATCCCATTCTGCCAGCCACCAACTCTGCCCCTCTTACCGATCTAGGTGAATAGTTGTCAAACTTCCATGTAACTGAATTTTTCTATCTGTTCTGATTATTTTTTTGGTTCTAAATTTTTGTTGTCCTTAATTTTGGTTGTGAGATTAGGCACACTGTGTCCACCTATGCCTCCATCTTGGCTGGAAGTTTAGGGAAGGCTTTCTTGAGTAATGAAGGAAACTAGAATATGTCACCCCAGTATATGCCTTTGTGACATAAGAGTTATTGTGACATAATAATTATTCTTATTCTCAAAATAAGAATTATTTTGAGCTGAAGGCAATTACATAGCAGCAAATGCAAGAAAAGCTCTCTACTCTCTCTCTATTTGGCTAAAGCAGGGCATAAATTTAGAAAGGTGTCCCTCCTCTCCTTTCTACCAAGAAGAACAAGACTTAATCACTGAAGACAACTTTAGACCCTTATCAGAATCTACACAACAAACTTTACTAACTAGTGTTTAGCTACCATTATTTTCCCACATACAGCAGTCTTCCCTTATCTGCTGTTTCACTTCCCATGGTTTCAGTTACCTGTGGTCCTGTAACAGGGTGCAGCCAAGAGGGGGCCCCAAATAGAGATTTATAATGGGGTCTAGAAGAGCTTGGAGATAACTGGCTCCACACCACAGTGCCACACCTGCCAGGAATGCTGGGAGCTGTGGCCAATTGTGGGAGGAGCTGGAAATGAGGCTGCAGAGGAAGACTGGTGCTGGGATTTAAACGGAGGCTTGGCAGCCATTTGGCGTCTCTCTTTTTGGGACCACGCAGCTTTGGTGTCTTGGTTGGGACCATGGGGTGAGAGTCAGGACCACAAGGCTTTGGAAGTGCTGCCTTTTGCCATGTGGAGGGTGCTGGGAGGACTGTGCGCTTTTGTGGAGAACTTTAGTTTGTATTATTTCAAATAAATAATAAATTCCTTTCCTTTTCACTGATCTGTGGTATTAAGAGACGTCTTTCCTCAGGTGGCAGGCAAAATGAACCCAGTAGGTGGGGAGGAACCCCCTGAGAAAAAGTAGGGTCTTTTATATTGTTCAGCCCCCCATCTGTTCTGTAACAGTTAACCATAGCCAAAAAATATTAAATGGAAAAGTCCAGAAATAAATAATTCATAAGTTTTTAATTGCACACAATTCTGAATGGTATAAGGAAATCTCAAGCCATCCTGCTCTGTCCTGCCTGGATGTGAATCATCCCTTTGTCCAGCATCTTCACACTGCATAAGCTTTCCACCCATTAGTCACTTAGTCGCTATCTCAGTTATTAGATTGACTGCTGTGGTATCACCATACTTGTGTTCAAGTCACCCTCATGCTACTTCAGAATAGTCCCAAAGCGGAAGAGTAGTGATGCTGGCAAACATGCAAAGTTCCTGCTCTAAGTGAAATGGTGAAAATTCGCAACTGAGGAAGGGAAGAAAAAAAATGTATGCTAAGATTGCTAAGGTATATGGAACGAATGAATCTTCTATCTGTGAAATTATGAAGAAGGAAAAATATGTGTGCTAGTTTTGCTGTTGCATCTCAAACTGCAAAAGTTACAGCCACAGAGCATAAGTCCTTAGTTATCATGGAAAGGCATTAACATGAACAGAAAACGTGTTACAATTGATGGCACCCAGAAGACAGTGCGCCTATATAAAGACTTTGGCAAGGACTTCCCTGAAACAAGTCACACCCAGCCATTTACTGCAGGTGGGGGAGGATTGGTTACTCAGATTCAGAAATGGGTTTGGACTGAAAAGTGTAAATATTACTGAAAGAGACAGACCACATACACTTAACTTTCATTCCAGTATATTATAGTTGTTCTATTTTATTATTAGTTATTGTTATTAGTCTCTTACTGTGCCTGATTCATAGATTAAACTTTATCACAGGTATGTATGTGTAGGAAAACATAGTATACTTGTATTTGGGTTTGGTACTATCAGCAAGTAACTCAGCAAAGTACAGTACTGGGTTCAGGTGACCAGCCTCAATTAGAAATAAGATGCTTTTTAAAATTAAAATGTAATGTAATTTAAAATGAAAATTAATGTGATTTTTACTTCAATTTGAGACCCTTAGTATATAAGAATATCAATAATGAGAATATTAAAAAGACCCACACTTTGCATCATATTCTCCAAAAGATTCCAGATAGATTCAAAGTTAAACACTTAAAAATCAAAAGAAATCCTTTCCCACATAAGTGAATAGACTAGCACAAGGGGAAATCACTTTTTGACTATTCATGGAATAGAAATTTAAAAAAAGATGAGAAGATTCATTACTTAGTTTTACCTTTGATGGAATGAATACCAATAAAGCTGAGATTTAAAAACTCAGAAGAATGGAGAAAATGTTTCCCCATCAACACAGAAGCTCACTCAGCATCGTGCTGTCCAGGCTGGTCCATGCTGTTGTGAAACACAAAGGCTCAAACTGAAGAGTGTGAATGATTAAGAGGGTTCATACAAGAAGAAACATGATTTTAAGTTGTGAGTTTTAAAATATTCAGTCAGCCTTTTTGGTAAAATAATTGCAAATTAAACCTCTTGGAAAATTTCATTTTGTACCTAAAAAAAAAAAAAAAAGAATCAGAAAAACTTTTGAAAACTGATAAAACCCAAAGCCGGGGGGTGGAGAGATGGAGCAAAAAAGGAAAAAGACTCATGGACTTGGACAACACCGTGGTGATTGTGAAGTAGGGGGTGGGGGGAGGAGGGCATAAAGGGGATAAGTGGTAATGAAAAAAATACAGTAAAAATCAATTAGAAAAAAAACCTGCCAGGCTTCAGGAAAGCAGATATGCTCGCTCATTAATGATAGAAATGTAAATGGATCAGGCTTTCTGAAGGGCCAAATGGTATTTTATTGAAAAAAAAATATGCCTAACCCATGACCAAGTAATAGAATTTATCCTGAGGGAATAATGTTTAATAAAAAACAAAAGTATACATATACTATGTTTATTTTATGATAGTAAAACACTGGAAGAAAGCTAGTGTCCCAACAATACAGAAATATAGCAGCTGTGGTATGCTAAATGATGTGCTCTAATGACACAGTAAAAATGGCCAATGTAAGGATGCTATAGGAAAGAGAAAACATTTGGTTACATCACATTACCTAAAAGGAAGAACATCAAACTGTGTGTTCACACCTGTACTAACCGTAAAAGGATAGCGAATATGTATGGGGACATGAGGCAAGAGCATAGATACAGGGAATGTTTTTAGTTGGGTTAAGATGAACAAGAATTTTAGTGAGTTGTTCTGTAAAGTTGTTACAATTAGGCTTTTAAAGATTTAATATTGCTATAATGAGAGTAGGATTTTCTTTGCAGGGCATAGGACTGGGTATAGAAATAAAGTTATTTGCTGCCTTCTTAACTGGACAAATGGAAAGAAAATGGCATTTCGATTTAGTTATGTGAACAGTATTGAATCTATATTTTCATAAAAAAGAAAAAAGGTTGGAGCTAAACAATGGTCAGAGTGATGCACCTCACTCCAGGGGAAAGTTCTGTAGGGGAGGAAAAATAATTTTCCCTCTACCCTTCTGAGTTCTTGGCTAAGACCCCAAATAATAGGAAATAAATTAATAATAGAAAACCAAACAAAAGTTTATCAACATGTCTGCCTCATGTACACCTGGGGAAGACCCAGGTAGAATAAATAACCCTTGGAGATGACTTGGAATTCAGATCTACATACCATCTTAATAGCCAAAGGGACAGGGGGATGCAAGTCTCTTAGGGGAAAGTAAATTTTTTTTGTGATGGGGAGATGAATGTGTCTTAGAGAGTAAGATGAGATATATGATAATTTGAAATTTGTGTGGGTGTTGTGTCAATTTATAGTCATCTCTCCTGTGAAAAATCAATCTTCCTGGTATATAAACCCCCTGGGAAGGGGGTTTATGACAAGTGAGCTTTTTTTGGAGGATCTGTCTTTAGACAGATAGGGAGAGTTCAGAGAAAGCTTCTTAGCTTTCTGCTTTTGCTGCTTTATAAGTTCCTACAGCTCAAAATAATCAATATACCAAAGAAGCATATTTTGGGGATGGCATGTCTTGAATTCCCACAGTCATATTTTGGAGTGGCGTATTCTACTAACATTCAGCTCCAACGGAGAGTCCTAGCAAAAAAGAATGTTTCTTAGTTACAGAGCAGAAAGAAACTAGTAGGTCCTAGCCACTTGCCAGAAAGTAATTTGAGAAGTGGGACTACAGGAGGTAGAATTGTGTCCTCGAAAATGTTATGTTGAAGTCCTAACCCCTATACCTGTGAATCCGAATTCTGGAAACCGGGTCTTTGCAGATGTAGTTAAGCTAAAATGAACTCCTACTGGGTTCGGGCAAACCTCAATTTGATGACTGGTGTCCTTAAAGGAAGATGCAAATCTGGATACAAGCAGATGCCAGGAAAGCACACTGCACCAATGGGAGCAGAGACCGGAGTGATGCAGCTACAAGCCAAGGAATGCCCAGGATTGGGGCCTGCACCAGAAGCTAGGGGAGTGGCAGGGGAAGGTTTCTCCCTCAGGGACCCCAGTGGGAACCCACCCTGCTGACCTGTTGATTTCAGACGTGGGGCTTCTAGAACTGGGAGAGAGTCGATCTCTGCTGTTTTAAGGTGTCAAGATTGTGGTGCTTTATCATATCAGCCCTAGGAAACTAATACAGGGACTAATGTTAAAAACCTGGCAGAAATACTAATTAAAACAAAAAACTGACTGCAGCCTTCAGGTCATTGGCAAAATTCATGATGCGTGGTTTTTAGAAAAGCACCTCGTATGGGGCCCCTACCTCTGCACAGTCTACGCAGGGTTGGTAAAACTATGGCCTGCGGACCAAATCCAGCCTGCTACCTACATGCTAAGAGTAGTTTTCATATTTTTAAATGGTTAGGGAAAGAAATAAAAAAAAGAATAAATAACATTGTGGCATGTGGAAATTAAATGGAATTCAAGTTTCTGTACTAGTTTAATAGAATTTTATTAAAACACATTCATACTCACTTGTTTAAGTGTATTCTATGTCTGTGTAAGAGTGAATATAAATAAAAACATTAAAAAAATTAATTTGCCCAGGTGATAAAAAGGGAAGAAATCTTCCCTCCACTCTTCATTTTAACTTAAAATAACTTGCAGTTGTTCTTTCTATCTCTGCCTCTTTGAGATATATGTAAATGGTTTTGAAAGCTAAAAAAGCCTCTTGCCAGTTTTACAACCCAGGAATGTTTTCCCAAGGATCAGAGAGCCACCTCTTTGAAATGAAGTCGTTAAGGAAGACGGCACCCCGCCTCCCAGCTTCCCTCTGACGGCAGGAGCCTATCTGCCACCAGCATCCGGCCCTATGTTGTAACTACGTGCCTGTCAGGGAGAGATATGAGAAACTTGTTTTGAATAAAACAATTACCTAACACAGGTGAACACCGCAATTACCAGGTGAAGTTAGGGTGAACTAGTGTGACAGATGGTGTTGTCAAGTCCGCTTACTTGAGGACTAGTTATCATTTGTCTTGAGAAAATGTGTGTCATGGATTGTATCTGCCTGACTATAGAAAAAGGTGAGATTTCTTTCTGTCTTTGCAATCCCTTTAGTGGATTGCCTGTGATGAGTATCACACTTGGGTTTAGTGCTTAATCAATAATAAAACTATTTTCTTTCGCTTCTACTTTGTAGAGAGGTTGTCTGGGTTGCAGAAGATTGGTTTTTTAATTGTATTTCCCCAGCAGTTATTTCTGGTCTATGATGGCAGAATTGAGTGGTTGTAACATAGACTATATAAATGGTCTAAAATATATATTATCCGGCTCTTCAGAGAAAAAGGTTGCTGCTGACTCTGGGTCCAGGTGTGTGCACAGGATACCTGGAAAAGCTAAGTTCATGTGGTAGAGGCCTGGGAACGTGAGGAAGGTATAAAGGAGGAGGTGGATCTTAGGGTGCAAACCCAAATGTGTAGAGGGGCTGAAAGTTAAAGTAAATGAGCGAAGTGGGCCAAATGGAAATTTGAGTGAATAGAAGCCTGGAGTCAGCTGCCCTGGCTCCACGTGATGACTGCTATGTGAGGAAGTAAACCAATCCCGTGTAAGCAAACCATCCAATTTTTTCCCAAGAGGAGCAGAAAATCTGAGGTTTAATATAAAAACTCACTCTTAAAATGCGAACATCTAATTCAAATTTGAAAAGCAGTTCTCAGGGCAAGCTTCAGTTTGGTGATTGCCAAGTTTAACTTCTGATCTAGATGGTAGAAGAGGACCTCTCCTTGTCAACAATGAGTGAGAAAATGGTAAGTGTAGGAAACGGCTAATAAATTCCTAGAAATACTTGTGTTTGACATTGACCTGGGAGTTGATTCCTACACTGAGATGTAATGGGCAAGCCTTCAGTGAATGTGTGAATGATGATTTGAAGGAAAGAAAAGGGGTGATATCTCTAGCATAAAAGCAGGGTGAGAACAGGAGCCAAGAAGAGGATTTCAATGTGGACTTCCTCTGGAAAAAATGTAGTCTGAAAAGAGATGTATTAGAATGGGCTCTGAACATTCCTGTTGTACATTGGATAGGAACTTGGGATATTTTATGGATATTAGTGGAGAATAATTCAAACAGGATAGTGAACTTGGGGACTTAGAGTAATGACTCACATATAATGAGCCCTCAATAAATTTTGGCTCTTGTAATTAGCTATTGTCTTCTGGAATACATCCAGAAACAGATCACTTGACCAGGATGCAACAGCTGCCAAGAAAGAAAACAAAGGAAATGCTACCACTCTTCAGCTCAAAAGGAAAAGGTTTGGTACATGTGGTGATTTTAAAACATGTCTGTAAATTCTTAAATACTCCTCCTATGAAGAAGTGGAGTCTAATTCTCCCCTCCCTGAACATGGGCTGGCCTTAGTGACTCACCTCTAATGAGTCACTAAGGCCAGAGAAGTGACACTGATAACTTCTGGGAGCTAAGGCAAAAAAACTGATATAGCTCTCCTCTCTCTCTCTCCACCCCACCCCCACCCCACCCCCACCCCCACCCCCACCCCCACATGCCTTAGGAACTGAGCTGCCATGTCTGAAGTCCAGCTGCCCATGTTGCAGTCCCCCACGTCCCCACCATTGTTTCAGTTGTCCCAGTCAAGAATTTTTAAAAGTTAGGCTCTGGCTGGTGTGACCCAGTGGATTGAGCATTGGCTCAAATCCAAAGGGTCACTGTTTGGATTCCCAGTCAGGGCACATGCCTGGGTTGTGACCAATAGGGGGTGTGTGAGAGGCAACCACACACTGATGTTTAAAGAAAAAAAGAAAAGAATTTTTAAAAGTTAGGCACATTGCCTGATATAAAAAGTGAGTAATTTATACTGAAATTTCTTTATGTTCATGCTGTTTTTTCACTGACAGATTATAGGATTTAGGGAAGAAGTTGATATGTAAGATGGAGATTTTATTTATTTTAATTTGGGCATATGACTAACTTAATGGAAACAGAAAAAATGTACCAAACCTCTTCCACAGATCGAAGACTTCTAGAATGTAAGGGCTTTGCTGTATGTAGAATAACTCACATGACTGTGCCTCTGACTGATAATAGATATAGCATCTAAATACTCTGAATCTGAGACTGCAAGGAGGAAGGACACTGCTGATTTCTTCAAAAGGTGCTCTGGCCGGGCTGTGAAAGACACTGGGATTGAGCAGATGGCACTCGTTCCCAATCGCTGATGCTTTAAAATGTCAAACCCAGTTATGTCATGGGCTGGCTTCTCCAGGGATCAGACTCTGGCCTGCAGTGTACAATGCAGGGTGTTTATTAGGCAGTGTCCTTGAGCAGCTGAGTCAACAAGTCCTTCCTTAAAGGGGACCCTGTGTGGTATGTCACTGTGACCTCCAGAGGTTGCTAAGTACTTCAGAAGAGACTAAAATTTTGGCTGAGTATGGACCATCCACTTTGTTTCAAAGTCTGACTATGGAGTGCAAACCTCAAGATTCCAACCAGGGCGGTGAGTTTCAAGTGAAACTGACAGCCATGAGAAAACCATGGTCCTTTTCTCATGGCTCAGTCAAGAAGGGATGATTTTATAAACCCTTGAATTCTGCAATTTCTGGTTATGTGGCCAAATTCTGGGCAACATTTTTGTCAATTCAAGTCTATGAATATATTTTAGTTTCTGTTATTTGGACTTGACCACATCTTTCACTGCTCACGGGCTTGAAAAAAATTTTGAAGTAAAATTAGTAAAGACACAGGATTTAATAAAAACGTATATGGATATCTCGTTGTTAAAGCCACTTTTCTTGTACCCTGTGTCTTATTTAGTTATAGGAATCTTAAAATCCCAAGTGATTGCATTATATTTCAAGTTACTACTTTGAAGAATAGTGTTTAAGCCAACTGACTTGACAGGAACATCCTTGTGCAGAGAAAAGAGAGTCGACGTAGCAGGCCTGACACAGTTAGAAAGCCCTGCACGTTTGCTCTCTGGCTTTTGTCTCAACTCAGGGTTGGGAAGGGCTGCCCCAGCTCCCTGGCTGACCAGAAGAGCGGCTTGCAGAGCGCCTAAATGGCATTAACAACACGGTTTGTGCAGCGCACCTGCTTCCCTTGGGGAACCTGGAATTTTGGTACGCAATCGGCAGAGGCTGCCTGCCTGACTGGCCCCAGATAAAAACCATGGGTGCCGAGTCACCCGTGAGTTTCCCTAGAGCACATTTCACGCATGTTGTCACACAATTCACTGTTTGAGGAATGAAGCACATCCTGTGTAATCCCACTGGGAGAAGACTCTTGTGCCTGGGAGCTAATGCCTGGTTTCCTCCAGATTTCTTCCCATGCACCCTTCCCTCTCCTGGTTTTGCTCTGTAGCCTTTCGTTGTGATAAATCACAGCTGTCAGTTAACTGTATGCTGAATCCTGCAAGTCCTCCTAGAAGATTATTGAACTCAGGCTGGGAGAACCCAAAACAATGTTATTATTGTACATATAATTAAATTCTATTTCTCTGTGACAGTCTACATGTGTATATTATAGCTCTCAATTATACTTCTTCCTTAATAAAAACCAGAAATAGTCATATTTACTCATAACATTAAGTGAATGAAGGCTCTGTGCTTAATATAGAAGACAAAGGATAAATTTTAAGGGCCAACTATGGAAAGGCTATATCCACTATTGGCCATTTCCATAGAGCTGATACAATTTGGGACGAAAACTGTAACCAAGATCACCATTATGTTTTCTAAGGAGCCTCAGAAAGAAGCCTTCTCTTCACCACTCCTCATCACCCCTCCCTGCCCTCCACCCCAAGGAAAAGATGGAATGCAGCTCAGGCAGTAGTAAGTGGGGAAATTACAACACCATAACAATAGATGCTTTATTTAAAAAAAGAGAAAAGTCTCAAGTCAGTAGTATTAAACATCCAAAGAAACTAGAGAAAAAAGAGCAAGTTAAGCCCAAGACAAGCAAGAGAAAGGAAATATTAAAGAGCAGAAATCAGTGCAATCAAAAATAAAAAAAGAATAGAGAAAAAAATCAATAAATATGAAAGCCAGTTCTTTGACAATATCAATAAATTGATAGACCTATAGCAGACTAATAAAATATAACAGCATAACTGAAAATTAAGTGAGGCACTATATAATGCTATTTATATATTTATCTTTTTCTTACATAATCCTGAAAACAACATTTCCTGGTTGGTAATAGCACACCTATTTTTTAAAGATGAGAAAACAGATTTATAGATTTTGGTTAATGTGCCCAAGGTTGCATAGCTGGTAAAATCTTGAATTGAAGTCTGTCTGACCTAGACCTTAATCATCATATTACTCTAACTCCTAACACCCCTGAAGATGATACAAGGGTGTCCATCCAGATCCCCATTTTAGGAGTAACTAACTTTTTTTCCCAGCTGCTAGGAGTATCTGCCACTGACAGGTCACAGCTGCATCCTTCACTGGAAACTGATCTGAGCCTGCAGAGAACTGCCTCCCCCAAAGGATTCAAAGGAAAAGATCTCATTTTTCAATTTGGGACAACTGCAAAACTATCTTAGTTCCAGAGTTTCTGCTAGGATGTTTGAGGCTTCAGTTGCAACTGCATTGCAAGTCAGTTTCTCCCTCTGCCCAGACCTGCCTTCCTTAATTCTTTACAGATAAATCTCCCTAAGGTGTTCCTTAATAAACCTCTGCACTCAATTCTTTGTCTCTGAGTTTGCATCCAGAGGAAGCAAATAAGACACATCCTTTACATATTAATGCATGTTTTTCTTTAAATTTTTTTTTATTGTTCAAGTGTAGTTGTCTCCATTTTCACCCCACCATGCCCTCCCACCCCACCCATCCCCACCTCTCACCCTCAAACCTACCCCCTGTGGCTTTGTCCATGTGTCCTTTATACATGTTGCTTGATGGCCCTTCCCCTATTTTCCCCCATTATCCCTCTCCCTCCTCCCCTCTGGTTACTGTCAGTTTGTTCTTAATTTCAATGTCTCTGGTTATATTTTGCTTGCTTGTTTTTTTTGTTGTTGATTAGGTTCCACTTATAGGTGATATCATACAGTATCTGTCTTTCACCAACTGGCTTATTTCACTTAGCATAATGCTCTCCAGCTCCATCCATGCCGCCAAGAAGGGTAGGAGCTCCTTCTTTCTTTCTGCTGCATAGTATTCCATTGTGTAAATGTACCACAGTTTTTTATAATCCACTCATTTACTAGTGGGCACCTAGGTTGCTTCCAGCACTTAGCTATTGTAAATTGTGCTGCTATGAACACTGGGGTGCATAGGTTCTTTTGAATTGGTATCTCAGGATTCTCAGGGTATAATCTCAACAGTGGTATTGCTGGGTCAAAAAGCAGTTCCATTTTAGTTTTTTGAGAAAATTCCATACTGTTTTCCACAGTGGCTGCACCAGTCTGCATTCCCACTAACAGTGCACTAGGGTTCCCTTTTCTCCACATCCTCTCCAACACTTGTTTTTTGTTGATTTGTTTATGGTAGCCATTCTGACTGGTGTGATGTGGTAACTTATTGTGGTTTTAATTTGCATCTCTCTGATTGCTAGTGATGTTGAGCATCCTTTCATATTTCCCCGGGCCCTCTGTATGTCCTCCTTGGAGAAGTGTCTGTTCAGGCCCTTTGCACATTTTTTTAATTAGGTTGTTTGTCTTCCTGGAGTGGAGTTGTGTAAGTTCTTTACATATTTTGAGGATCAAACCCTTGTCCGAGGTATCATTGGCAAATATATTCTCCCATACAGTTGGTTCCCTTTTCATTTTACTGCTGTTTTCTTTAGCTGTGCAGAAACTTTTTATTTTGATGAAGTCTCATTTGTTTATTCTTTCCTTTATGTCCCTGGCTCTAGGGGACATATTGGTGAAGATATTGCTACATGGAAGAGCTGAGATTTTCTTGTCTATGTTTTCCTCTAGGACTTTTATGGTATGCTTTTCTAAGTAAAATTAAATATTAAACAATTAAAATAAATTAATACATTTATGCTTGATGGAGAATGAAATAATCATGTCAACTGCTTTCAAATTGTTTAGAAAAATGTTCTTTGCACTACTCTTGCAACTTTTCTGTAAGGGAAAAATTATTTCAAAGTAAAAATTATCTTTAAAGACACTTTCAGACAAACAGAATGAGAAGTTTCACTGTGCAGTTCTTGCACAGAGAACTGCAAAGCATAAGTATCTAGTTTTGGAAGAAGAAAATTGAATGAGGAAGACAGGAGAGGGTTTCAAAAACAAAGAAGTTGTTGATAAATCTAAATAAATACAAACCAGTTTTTAAAAGACTTATACTTTTGAAAATCAGCAATAGCAAAAGGATAGCAAAATAAGAATAATTTTTTTCCTCATGTCTGTACATTGTTTGAGGAGTATTGACTAACCTCAGACTTTGATAAGTCTAGGATCTGCAAAAGAATAACATAGAATTTGTAAATTCAAACCAAATAGAATGTTAAAGAAGGAACAAAGAAAAACCATCAGTCTAATATAAGGCAAGAAAGAAAGAATAATAAGCAAGTAAAAACAGTTAATTTCAAGCCTCGCAAAATAAGTGGTGGGAATAAATGAGTATATTAGTTATTAACAATGTCTATAAATTTATATTTTCTGATTAAAAGAAATTGGGTTAAAAATAATCCAGCCATATTCTGTTAACAAGAGGCATAACTAAACTAAGGACATAGACCATCTGACAGAAAACTGATGAAAAAGTTGTTCAGGTATATCCTATAGCATGCTTTCTGCCATAGGCAATTGAATATTAAGATAAAAGAGGCTTATGCAACAAGGACATTTACTGATTCCACAAGGAATCTGGTGGTGAGTGGTTCTAGGACTGTTTCTGAAGATCAATGAAGCCACCAAGGACCAGGCTTTTCATCTTTCCAACTTGCCATTCTCGGTGTTTCTGAGATATTAACCTTCATGGTTAAAAAATGATTGCAGCATTTCTTGTCATCCCATCCCACTCCTTAACATCCTAAAAATAGGAGAGAAAAAGGATTTTTCCTTACATGTCTCTATTTATGGAAGAAGGCAGTGTTTTCTAGGAACAGATGGCAGAATTTCCTTTGTATTTCTTTGCCTGGAATGGGGCCGTCCCCAAACCAATACCACTAGAGGGGAATGAGATGACTAAAACTGGCTCAGCCCAACCATTAGTTAAGTGTGGGTTTGAAAGGGTGTCTATCTACTTTACCTGAGTACTTCACTGCTTGGTGTCTAAACAAAACTGAAGTTCTAACAAGGAAAGAGAGACCACCTTTGAGTAAATAAACAACCTACTTGAAGTGTCTGTAACATTTAACAAGGACTAACTAAATTAAAGTGGTCATAGAAATATAAATACAAGATAAAATGGACTTTAAGATAACAAGAATGAATAAAGGAGGATTGATACTCACCAATGACAAAAAGGAGCAAGTCACTTGGATGATATAAAAATTATGAACTTTAATGTAGCCTTATTTTAGGCAAAAGGAAAAGAAGATATGCAAAAAGTGGTGCAATGACAGTAATCTCCCCTTTGTCCACAGTTTCACTTTCCACAGTAAAAGTTCAGTTACCCATGGTCAACCAGTCTGAAAATATTAAATTTCTGGGAGTCCAGCCAAGATGGAGGTGTAGGTAGAAACCCTTCACTTCCTCGCACAACCGAAAGGATGATAACAACCAATCTAAAATCAATAAGCAACCAGAAGTGCCAGGAAATCAAACTGCATGGAATTCTGACAACCACAGAATTAAAGAAACAATCAAACAGAACAACCAGACCAGTAAGGCGGTGGTTGGAGAGAACCTGAGTGGAGGCTGCGGACTGTGGGGGTGGGGCTGACTTAAGGGGAACTGAGACTCAGAGCTGGCTGTGGACTGCACGGTTGCTGCGTCAGGAGTAACTCCCAGTCTCACACAAGAGTCCATTGAAAAGTGGGCTAAAGGAGAGCAGGCGAGCTGCATTGTTCCTTCTCTGGCCCCTCCCCTACAAGCAGCTCCACATGGAAGCAAGGAGGGTTGCCCTGCCTCATTGAATACCTAAGGTCCTGCCCCCTTACAACTTAACAGGGGCCCGGAACAAAGAAATAGGGCCAATGTGAAAGAACAGAGCAAAACTTCAGAAAGAGAGCTAAATGATGAGGAGATAGCCAACCTATCTGATGGAGAATTTAAAGCCCTGGTACTCAAAATGCTCACAGATTTGATTGAGCTTGGTCAAAATATGAAAGAACCCTAAAATAAAATAAAGCAAAATATTCAGGGAACCAATAGTGACAGGAGGGAAACCAGGACTCAAAGCAAAGATTTGGAATAAAAGGAAGAAATAAACATCCAGTCAGAACAGAATGAAGAAACAAGAATTCAAAAAAGTGAAGAGAGACTTTGAATTCCTTCAACAACTTGAAACATTCCAATATCTGAATTATAGGGGTGCCAGAAGGAGAAGAACAACAGCAAGAAATAGAAAACTTATTTGAACAAATAATGAAAAAGAACTTCCCCAATCTGGCGAAGGAAATAGACTTCCAGGAAGTCCAGGAAGCCCAGAGAGTCCCAAAGAAGCTGGACCCAAAGAGGAACACATCATTAAGTTACCCACGATTAAAGATAGAGAATCTTAAAAGCAGCAAGAGGAAAAGAAAGAGTTACCTACAAAGGAATGCCCATATCAGCCAGCTATCAGCTGATTTCTCAAAAGAAATCTTGTAGGCAAGAAGGGGCTGGAAAGAAGTATTTGAAGTCATGAAAGTCAAGGACATACATCCAAGATTACTCTATTCAGCAAATCTTTCATTTAGAATGGAAGGGCAGATAAAGTGCTTCCCAGATAAGGTCAAGTTAAAGGAGTTCGTCATCACCAAGCCATTATTATATGAAATGTTAAAGGGACTTATCTAAGAAAAACAAGATAAAAAATATGAACAGTGAAATGATAACAAACTCACAACTATCAACAAATGAACCTAAAAAAATAAAAGAAAAACAATGAAAATGAAAACTAAGAAAACAACTAGAACAGGAACAGAATCAGAGAAATGGACATCACATGGAGAGATTTCAGTGGGGAGGGGGAAGGGAGGTATAGGGGAGAAAAGGTGTAGATAGGGAAGAAGAAGCATAATTAATAGGCATAAAATAGACAGGGAGAGATAAAAAATGGTATAGGAAACAGAGAACTCCAAGAACTTATATGTACAACCCATGGACATGAACTAAGGGGGTGGGGGATGCTGGAGGGTTGGGCAATACAGGGTGGAGGGGGGATAAAGGGGGGAAAATTGGGAAAACTATAATGGCATAATCAATAAAATATACTTTAAAAAATATTAAATTTCCCCAACCATGGACATTATCTGCTCTTGACATCCAACCATCAACATTGTAATAGCTCAATGATCCAGGATCACCAGAAGCAGATGATCCTCCTGAAGTATCGTCAGAAGGTCAAAGGTAGCCTAATGCTGCATCAAAGTGCGTATGTCATTCATCTCATATCATCTCATCATGTAGGCATTTTATCATCTCACGTCATCACAAGAATAGTGCATGTAGTACAATAATATATTTTGAGAGAGACTACATTCACATGACCTTTATTACAGTATATTATTATAATTGTTCTATTTTATTATTAGCTATTTTTGTTAATCTCTTAATATGCCTAATTTATAAACCAAACTTTATCATAGGTATGTACGTATAGGAAAAACATAGTATATGAGTATATATAGGGTTCTTTACTATCTGCATGTTTTAGGCATCCACTGGGAGGGGGGTTTGCAATGTATCCCCTGAAGATAAGATGGAGGGACTACTTTACAAAGAGAAATGAACAAATCATGCACCACAGATGGGACCCTATACCCTCACGGCCATGGCTCTGTTATTTGCATCACATAAGTGTGATATGGTTTACTTGGCCTGGGGGTAGAACTGGACTCAAATGCAGGAGCCAGAAACTATAGGTAGGAGAGAAGGAGAGATGAGACAAGGTCAAAGCCAGTCAGGGACACTTCTGTCAGCTGTCAACAGCTCCAGCAGTTGAAAGTGGTTTTATAACCCTGAAGAAGAGATCTGAGCAGAGCATCACTATGTAAGTATAGTATACTGCTGAGCTCTAGGGCAAGATCACCTGGGTTTGTGTCTTAGCCTGATCATTCACTAGTTGTGTGACCTTAGGGTAAGACACTTAATCTTGTTTTTGTGTTTCAGATTCCTCGTAGTAAAATGGAGTTAATATTAATTTTCTTATAAATCTGTTATAACTATCAATTATTACACTTTAAATTTTGTTTACTACATTTATGCCTGCTTTATGATTTTCAAGGATATTTATTTCTTTCAGGATAAATGTCTCAAAAGTCACAAATGGATTAATGAATGTTTGTCTTGGTAACTTACTGGCTGTAGGGAAGCAATCCCTTTTAAAATCTGCTTAACTAGGAGAATATTAGTACAACACTTGGTGGCTGGGGTTTGGGAGTGGAGGTTGTACCAACTGCTCTATCTGATAATACTACCTCTGTTGGGGGAAGGGTAGGGTTTTGTGTTGGAGCGGGCTCATCTTGGTTCACTAGAGCTGACTGCTAAATTTTCAGAAATTTTGTGAGCCAGTTATTAACTATCATTATTTAGAATTACATTGTATAAATGTATAATAAAATAGATTCTCTTTTAAAAAATAATGAATACTGAAAATTCATCACTTCCTAATTACTTACTATACACTTCACTACGATCTGTACTCTTGAGTTTTTGATGTCTATTGTATCTGTAAGGTAGAAGTACTAAGTAAAGTAGTGCTACTTGGTCATCTCTTCCCAACTCTGCATTCAGTGCTATTACATGGGGAACTTAAAATCGGCCATGGCAAGAATATTTACACCATGGATTTAGCAAACACTATATGTCATGGCCTTATGATTCATTGTTTTGTTGATTGTCTGAACTTAGGAAGATTCAGTTTAAAAGTGTGTTATGTCTGTAGCCATTACATTGTAAAGAGCACAAACAATTGAGAAAATATTCTTGCAGTATTTGAAAACCATTATCCAATTCAGCAAGGCAGGAAGGAGGTCATGTCACTGACAAATAAAGAGAAGTTCTGACGTATGTCTTCATTGTCTGATTTTCATCTCACTTGTTAATGTAAACAAAAGTATAAATTAACTTGTAGATCAGAGCTGCACTCATTAATTGCAGCCATAGGTTGGCTGCAGATGTGTGTTGGGCAAAAATCTTTGAAACATTGTGAGAATCCACCGGCTATTGGAAACTTACAATGAAGAATACTGTATATTTTATTATTACTTGTAAATTATGTGTTATATACCCTTTATATTCATAAAATTTATAATGAACAAAGACATATGCAAACTTTTCCCCCCGGCAAGCTGGTGGTTCAGTGTTTAACAGCACATCACTAGTGATCATGATGACATGGTGTAAAAATAAAATACTGTGTTTTTCTTTTTTAATATGACCTAGATTGTACTCTGAGAGTTAGTGCTTGTCTTGAGATATACGCCTCTCTGTCTGACTTGGTGGTTACCTGTTAGGTGACCAGGAAGGATCTTTGCTCTGCTTTACTCTTCATCTCACACAAATTTGGAAAGATCCAATCTATTCTGGACTCTTCTGCAGAAGCCTCCCTCCACTTCCCACTCGACGGTAGTATCAGTGAACCTAAATGACTCCTATTTGGGAAAATGGACGTTAGGAATTACTGTGCTGGAAGAGTGAGATGTACTGGAGATTTTCCCTGTGCAGGCTCGAAGAAGATGCATTTCCTGAAAGGGACATGGGCACAGGGAACAAAGCCAGGAACTGGGTGTGTCCGTCAGGTGACTCTCGCTGAGAACTAAACTTGGAGTGCTAACAGCTTGCCCTCTTCTTCTGAAGTCACATCCTATTTTGTGGGACTAGGCCAGGAGTTTCAGGGGCAAAGTGAGGCAGAGAAGTGGACATGAGGGGCTCACAACTCACTGGTCCAGAACAGATGGGAAAGACATCCTTTCCCCGATATACACTGCGATGGGAGAAATGGGGAGGTTTGGAGGAGACAAGTCCACAGAGAAGTTGAAAGGAGCCAGCTGTTAGAAGTTTGCATTGATAGTTGTAGAGAAGCTGAAAGAGGAAGTTTAGATGAAGCAGAGAAAGGGAAGTTCAGCTCAAAAATGCAGATATGGGTTTTTATATTAAGATCGGCTGTGGCTATGAGGTGAAAGGAGAACCTAGAACAGCCATGTGAACACGGCCACTCCTATGCTGGAGGGTGACCATCCCCAGGCCCGGAGAGGATACTTGCTTCCTTGGAAGGAAATGAGTTTCAGGAGGCAGATACCCACTGAAGAGAGAGAATTGAGAGGATAAGCACACTGTGGGAGGGGAAAGGGTACCAGTTCAACAGTGAGTCAGGTCAAAGCAGCTTAGGAGAGAAGACAAAGCATTGTACTTCAGGGCCGATGACAGCCAACAATTTACTTCTTGTAGAACTTTCTTTCCTTGGCTTTCAAGACCTGCCATCCTGATCCCCTGATAGCTTTTTCCCGATCTTCCCAGGGATGATGAGCAGACCTCCAGTGGCAAGCCATGTTGCTGATGATAATTAAATGAATTCTTGAAAGAAAAAAAAAAAAAAAAACAGAAATGGCCAGCTAAAACTTCTGCTATAAAGGGTTTCAGTTTCACTCTGATTTTATTTCTTGTAAAATGATGATATGAGGAAAAAGATAAACTGCCCAGTTCTCGACCCCAAAACTTTGGGGAGAAGAGGACGCTGATTTTAGTTGTGATTTCTGGTGGGATGCTTTGTGGGGGAAAAGCCACCACTGTGTGACTGACGGCTATCACTAGCCCCCTTCTGTACCTTCCCCACTTCCTCCACAGGAAACCAGGGAGGTTTGGGCTGGATAATGAGCGCTACCTGCAGGTAGAAAACTGGAGAAAATTTCTGAATTCTCTTTAGCATCATTATGGATCAGGAACAAAAGCCCGGTGAACTCTGGCCCGCCTCTGGATCTCTTCATCTCTAAAATTCAGTTTCATTGTGATCAAGGGACAATGTGTCAGGTCCAGCCCTGCAGGGAAACGCAGCTCTAATTTTGGCAGAGTCTAAGAGACCTCACTACCTCCTTCACGGAGGAAACAGACTCTGTCAGGGGAGACTCCCACACCTTCCATCAACAGTCATTCAGAATGACCTACTTCTGTACTTCATCTCCACCTTGTTCCTGGTGCAGTGGGAAAGTGTCCCCTTCCTAAGGTTACTGCCTCCAGGATTCCACCCCACCTTGTCTCACAACCTGTCTCTTCAACCTTCCCTTCACCTCTTTCTAACAATATTTAAACATGCCCAAAACTCTTCCATCTTAAAATTAATTTAAAAACCAGAAAACAAATACAACAACAGCCTGATTCTATAGCCCTCTAAGCTGCTGCCTAACTCCTTTCCCCTCTTTAGTCGTACTTCTTGTTGCCTCCACTTCCTTCCCTTGCTTCCAGTCCTCCCTCCACTGCCATCTCCATCTCCTGCTCCCTCACTAGGAGACAGTGCTTGCAAGGACCCCAGCAATCCAAGAGACATTTCATCTCTCACCTGATGCATTGGTGGTGTTTGAAGGATGACCTCTCCTCACTGGAAACACTCTTTTATTGAATCAATAATAACACATTCCTAGCCTCTCTTCCACCTTTCTGGCCTCCCCTTGGTGCTCCCATCTGAATGATGTCACTACTATCTAGCCCAGCGATTTTCAACCTTTTTCATTCATTCCCACCAGACAGCTATTGCTGGGTTGGCATGCATATATATATATATATATATATATATATATATATATATATATATATATATATAATTTGACAATGTAAGGGAAAAGAGGTCAGTGTCCCTGACTAAACAGTCAGGCATTGCATGTTTTAAACATTCTCGAGGCGCGCTGGTTGAAAGTCGCTGATCTAGCCAGTTGCTCAGGCTGTCTGTGGATAACCATGAAGTCACCCGTGAGCATCTTCTCTTACTCCCCACATCCTTCAGCCAGTCCTGAGCTCTGCCTCAAGATTAATTTAGAACCCTACCTTTTCTCAGAGGGTCCTCCTCTGCCAGCACCCTGGTCTCAGCCACTTCCAACTCTCACCTGAGACAATACAGTAGCCCACTTGGTGGCCTCCCTACCTCTACTCTAGCTCCACACAGCAGACAGAGTGACTCTTTACAAGTAAATCACATTATGAAATGCTCCTCCTTTCAACTCTCCAAGGTTACCCTGCCCATCACCCTTAAACCTCAGGTTACATGTCACCTCCCCATAAGCCCTCCCTGAACCCCCCCAATTTGTTCCCTGAACACCTGTCTGTTCCTTCTGAGAGCATTTATTCCACTGTGTCGTAACTTCTCTGAGTCCCACAGCTCCCTGAGCTCAGAGAGGGTAGGACCTGGGTGGGTCTGTTGAATCCACCCTGAGTGCATAGCATCATGTAAATATTGCACTTTTATATATGACTCTGGCTAGGTGGCTCAGTTGGTTGGAACATTGTCCTTGCACACCAAAAGGCTGCAGGTTTGATTCCCAGTCAGGGCATACCTGGAATGTGGGTTCAATCCTTGGTCTGGCATCTACCAGAGGGAACCAATGGGTGTTTCTCTCTCACATTCGTGTTTCTCTCTCTCTCTCTCAAACCAATGAAAATATCCTCAAGTGAGGATAAAACAAAACAAAACAAAGCAAAAAAACAACTGTTAATGTACCGTTCTCTCCTCCCAACTCCATTTCTAGACATATAATTTAATTAACAGATCATGGAACAAACTGCAAACAAAGGAAAGAAGGTAAAATCCTGACAATTAATTGATCGAAAGAAATTCCCAAATGGGCCCCAAACATTCTAGAGAATCACAGTTGGATGAGCCATTTTATTTCCTTGTAAAAAGGATGGGTGCGGCAAAAATAAAACTTTGTTCGCATGGAGTTCTGGGACCCAAAGCTACTGATTTCACCTGTCACTTGTGTGAGTGGCAAATAAGACCTGAGCTTAGGTACCCGTGTACGCCCAGATGTCTTTGCTCTGGGCCCCGAATATATAAAAGTGAAGATCGGTGACTAATCAAATCGGGGCTGCAGTTTACAAAGGCAGAACTTAGGGGCAGGGAGCTTTCCCGGAAACGAAAGCGAAAGAGGCCAAGATAACCGCCCAGAGTTGGGGTGGGACTGGCAGCGCCTGCGGACTGAGGATGGCTGCGCCCGGCTTCTTCCCGCTCCTTGTCGAGGGGTCCTGGGGCCCCTACCCCCCGAAGAACTTGAGCACCAAGTTGCAGATGTACTTCCAGAGCCCGAAGAGATCGGGAGGCGGAGAGTGTGAGGTCCGCCAGGAGCCGGGGAACCCGGTCCGCTTCCTGGTGCTCTTCCATCCGCAAGACGGTGAGGGGCGCCTGGGGCGGGTGTGGGTGGGAACCACCGGGCTCTCCCGGCTGGAGAAACTTGGGACTGGGGCTCGCAGTGGGAGAATCCGCCTGGCTCTAGCAACAGCCGTACAGAGTTGCAAAATGGGCCAAGGGTGCGAGGGGTAGGGGTCGCTGCGGCTCCTCTGACCTGCGCTTGCGGGCGCTCAGCGATGCTGTCGCGAGGTGACCGCAGAACCGCGCAAGGTATAGAATCATTCACCTCATTTCACCAGGGGACGTAGTATGTTAGTGGCAGAGATGCATCAATTGTGCTTTTTGTCTTCTGCCTATTAAAACAGCAGTTCTGGAACTCCCAAGGTTTATGGGAACAAGTCTTTAAGGGAAGAGACAGTTTCTAGGGACAGTTTGTCCAAATATATTGAATACTTTAGTGAGATAAGTTTGGTTGAAAATAAGTACATTGTTTTCTTCTGAGAGACACCATGAAACTCCTTTACAGGGGTGTCCAAACTTTTGGCGCCTCTGGGCCACACTGGAAGAAGGGTTGTCTTGGGCCACACATTAAATACATTGCTACACGTGATCACAAAAACATCCCATCATGTTCTAAGTAAGTTTACGGTTTTGTGTTGGGCTGCACTCACAGCCATCCTGGGCTGCATGGGGCCCGTGGGCCGCGGTCGGACACCCCTGCTGGAGATCGGTTCAGTGTTCCAGTGAGGACAAGTGAGTCCTGAAACAGTGGAAATTAGCGTGGGGAAGGAAGAGACACATTTGTGTGCTGTTCTGGATTTGGTGAGTGATTCTGTGGGAATGGTCAATGCTCCGTTTGAGGGGAAAGGAGAGGAAAAGCCCCTTTTCTTTCCGTAAACTTGTAGGTGGGGAAGAGAGGGCTAAGCAATGTGAGGAGTCGGGATGATTCCCCCATGGGTCCTGGAGATTCCCCGTGGTTCTGGGGTCAACTGAGACAGGGGCAGAGACGCTGCTTAAAATCACATTGTCTGAGCAGAAAAGGGAGAGTTGCGGGGGGCGGGGGGGGGGTGACAACTTGTTCTTGACCAACACAGTGTCTTTGTTGGCACTTCGGAACTTTGTCCCTCAGATTCAGGGTGGCCATCAGACTGGGTTGACCAAGGTTGGGAGTTTTGAGCTTTTGAGAGGGAAATTCCCTCCTCACAGGCAGTTGAGCAGCTGAGTTCTCTCCTCCTGCTTGCCCTTGCTGCTGTTTAAGAAAGGCGGAGGACAAATATCCACCAAATATCTATTTGCTTAAGACCTCCACCAGGTCCTGTAGTGGGAGCCACGTGACCACCTGCTCCCAGAGAGTGCGTTCTTTTCCATTGAAATCTCATAAGAAAGGATGTGGACAACCTCTGATCCTGTTTTCCTGTCGCAGGATTTGAGAATCATTCAGGCCAGAGGAGAGGCAAGGAGGCTTACAAGGCCATGAGAGCAATTGGAAAGCTTTCTGCAAGGATCCAGAAAGGAAAGATGAAACCCAGAGAGGAAAAGGGTACACAGATAAGTGTGGAGGAAGCAAGGCAGGCAGCAGGGCAGGAGACCCACTTGGCTCAGAAAGTTTAAGAAAACAAAGTACAAAGTTTTCCAAGAGTTAATTTCACCAAGGAACGCTCAGAAGGGAAACCATATGATGTAATTTGTTTTCTCAGGGGATGTTACCATTTGGATTGCAACTTAACAACAGCGTGGGTCTGGCCCTTAGGCACCCTTCTTTCTTCTTTGGCATCCCATTACCCTCAGGAGTAGTTCTCAAATTGGGGCCATAGACCGACCCCCTGCATCCAACTCACTGCAGGTTGCACAGGCACAGCCAAGCTCTGTCCCATAGACTCAGGAATCCTGAGTGTGTGCGGGTGAGAGGGAATCAGCACTTTGAACCAGCACCCCAGGTGACTCCGATGCGCTAACGTCTGAGATCCCAGTTGTCTGTTGTTGACCCTGAATGAACAAAAAGGGAGACGATTATAGAAAACATGAACAGCATAAAAATACAATCAGTGCAAAATATAATTTTGTGATAATACCATCATTCTGTTCTAGCCCTCAAAGCAGAACTAATTTCAGTCTCCTGCCAGGCTTTTTCCTTCACATATTCTACCTGTGATCCCCTTCTTCCAGCCCCAGGCTGTTCCAATGATCCCTTTGTGTACCTCCCACACAGATACCTCAAAACTTAGTGGCTCAAGAGCTTACATGGTCAAGGTTCTTGGGAAGTGGAAAGTCTCGGTCACTTTCAGTTTCCTATCATAAGAATAGATTTCTCAGCAGCAAGTTGCCAGGAATTTGCTAACGGTGAATGACCTGACCTAGCAGCCCCAGGGCAGATTTCCTACAGGGATACTCTCCTCCACATCAGAAGTGGCCTCAGCAGGTGTAGGCTCACTGTGTAGTATGGCTTTAGTCATATAATTCACATAATAAGAATAAGCCCACCGGCATTTCTCTGTAGAAATTACTCTAGAGCACACAGGAACTATTTTGAAGCTGTATCTTACTTTTACATAGTTCACTGAATTTCTGCAAAGTTGAGCATAAATTGACTTAGAAGATTTTAAATCCTGTTTCACATGTGTACATTTATCATCCTCTTTGGTCATAATCTGGCTCCTGATTATCGTCAGTCTCTTTGGGGTAAGGAAACCCATCTTCTCTTTAAACAAAAGTAAATGCGGATGGTGTGACCCGCAGAAGGGATGCAGGTCACACAGGTAAGTGTGGCTGGACATCAGAGTTTCAGGTCTTTTTTTCTCATAGGTTTGCCTCCTCTTGGTTGGGGAGCACTTACTGATCTTGCTACCATCTGCCCTCTTGAAATAGTGGTGCCCATACATATGGCACAGAGAACAGGCTGGCACATTTAAATGCCCGGATGGGACTCTTCCAAAGTCTAGGGAATAATAAAGTGAATGCATCGCAGAGGTCCACAACTGAGAAAATTTAGCTTCCTTTCTGGCTTCAAGGATCTTCCCCAGGCCTCACTCAAGTTTAGGGCAGCCCCTAAGGAGTCCGTAAAGACATCTGCCCTCCCAGGAGGAGTGAATTAGAGTCTGGCATTTCTTCTCAATTTGTTTCTGGGGGTGTTTTGTCCAGTTGGCATCAGTTAAGACCTCACTTCTCCTACCTCTTCATGGATGTTGAGGTGGAAAAGCTATTCAAGCCCTTCTTTTTGACAGATTCCTACCTATATCCTTGGTTTCACAGGTTCTCCTTCACCCCAACATCTTTGTACCATCTGACTGTGCCGAGCACACCTCCTTGTCTACACTCATTCCCTGTTCTTCACAGTCTCAGATACACTGGCTTTCCCTTTCTCTCTGGCTGCTGTTTCTCATAATGAAAATTCACATTTGCATAGCTCTTGTGGGTGTTACAAAATTTGTTCACTGACCCTCGTTTGAGCTTGGAAACAGATTTAAGGGAAGTTAAGATATCTTTTTAAAAAAACTTAATATATTTTATTGATTATGCTATTACAGTTGTCCCATTTCTCCCCCATCATTCCCCTCTACCCTGCACACCCCCTCCCACCCACATTCCTCCCCGTTAGTTCATGTCCATGTGTCATAAGTTCTTTAGCTTCTACATTTCCCACACTATTCTTGCCCTCCCTCTGTCTATTTTCTACCCACCATCTATGCTACTTATTCTCTGTACCTTTCCCCCCTCTCTCCTCCTCCCACTCCCCTGTTGCTAACCCTCCATGTGATCTCCATTTCTGTGTTTCTTCTGCTCCTGGTCTAGTTGTTTGCTTAGTTTGCTTTTGTTTTAGGTGTGGTTGTTAATCACTGTGAGTTTGCTGTCCTTTTACTGTCCTATTTTTTACCTTCTTTTTCTTAGATAAGTCCCTTTAACATTTCATATGATAAGGGCTTGGTGAGGATGAACTCCTCTAACTTGACCTTATCTGAGAAGCACTTTATCTTCCCTTCCATTCTAAATGAAAGCTTTGCTGGATAGAGCAATCTTGGATTTAGGTCCTTGCATTTCATGACTTGGAATACTTCTTTCTAGCCCCTTCGTGCCTGTAAGGTCTCTTTTGAGAAATCAGCTCACAGTCTGATGGGAACTCCTTTATAGGTGACTGTCCCCTTATCCCTTGCTGCTTCTAGAATTCTCTCCTTCATTTTAATCTTGGCTAATGGAATTATGATGTGCCATGGTGTGTTCCTCCTGGGGTCCAACTTCTTTGGGACTCTCTGAGCTTCCTGGACTTCCTGGAAGTCTGTTTCCTTTGCCAGATTGGGGAATTTCTCCTTTATTATTTGTTCAAATAAGTTTTCCACTTGTTGCTCTTCCTCTTCCCCTTCTGGTACCCTTATAATCTGGATGTTGGGATGTTTAAAGATGTCCTGGAGGTTCCTAAGCCTCTCCTCATTTTTTTTTTTTTTTTT